>PVKU01005232.1:0-127813 GCA_004027475.1 Anoura caudifer
GGGGGGGCAAGAATAGTGTGGGAAATGTAGAAGGTAAAGAACTTATGACACATGGACATGAACTAAAGTGGGGGGTATGTGGGTGGGAGGGGGTGTGCAGGGTGGAGGGGAATGATGGGGAGAAATGAGACAACTGTAATAGCATAATCAATAAAATATAATTAAATTTTTTTTTTCTGCAAAGAAAAACCCAAGACCAAATAGTATCAATGGTGAACTCTACCAAACACTTAAGGAATTAATATCAATCCTTCACACACTCTTGCAAACACAGAAAAGGAAGAAGAACATACCATCTCATTCTATGAGATCAGTATTACTCTAATACCTAAACCAAAGATATCACAAGAAAAGAAAACTACAAGCCAATATTCATTATAAACAGATATGAAAACTTCAACAAAATACTAACAAACCAAATCCAGTAAATACAAAAGAGGCTTAAACACCATGACCCAGTGGGATTTATTCCAAAAATGTAAGATTAGTTCACCGCAAGAAATTCAATCAATGTAATATGGTCATATTAGCACATGTGAAAAACAAAAAACACTCTCTATTCTCAGTAAATACAGAAAGAATTTGATAACATCCAACATCTCTTCATTATAAATACATTCAACAATTAAGACTAGAAGAAAAGTTCCTCAACCTGATAAAAGTTGTCTGTGAATAACACAATCAACATCATACTTAATTGTAAAATACTGACAGTTTATGCTTTAAGATAAGCAACAAGATAAGGATGCCCATTCTCATCATTCTGATTAACATTGTATTGGAGTGTATAGCCAGAGAAATTACACAAGAAAAAGAAATAAAAGTCATCCAGACTAGAAAGAAAAAAGTAAAAATATTTTCAGATTACACAATCATATAAATTTGGTGGATTTCTTCATAAATACATCAAATAGTTCTTAGATTAATAAAAAATTTTAACAAGGTTGAAAGATACAAGATCGATATACCAGAATCAATTCATTTCTATACATTAACAATGAATAATCCAAAAAAAGAAATTAAGAAAACAATTTCATTAACAAGTTAGAATTAAAACTTTGGGGTAATAAATGGAGCAAAGAAAGTGCAAGACTTGTACACTGAAAACTATAAAATATTGTTGAAATAAATGAAAGAAATCTTAAATAAATGGAAAGACATCCATGTTCATGGACTGAAACACTTAACTTTGTTAAAACAACAATACTACCCAAATTGATCTACAGTTTCAATGTAATCCACCATAATTCTAGCTGACCTCTTTGCAGAAATTAATAAGCTAACCCTAAGGGACCTCGAATAGCCCAAAGTTTTTTTATTAGAAATGAACAAAGACAGAAGACTTACATTTTGATATTTTAAAACTTGGTGCAAACCTATGGTTTTTAAGACAGTTTGTACTAGCCGATGGATTAGGCAAATAGATGAATGAAAAAGAATTGAGAATCCAGAATAAACTCTTACATTTATGTTCAATGATTTTCAACAAATGTTCCAAAATAATTCAGTGGGGAAGAACAGTGGTTTCAATAACAACAACAACAACAAAGTTATCTAGAATGCCCTATCTTAAATCATGTATAAAAAATTAACTCAAAGGGGTCACAAACCTAAAAGTAAGAGCTAAAAATATAAAAGCCCTAGAAGAAAATATAGAAGTAAAACTTTGTGAACTGGGATTTTTTTTTTAGATTTGACATCCAGACACAAGCAACACAACAGAATATAGTTAAATTGGACTTCTTCAAAGTGAAAACATTTGTGCTTCCAGGGACACTATAAGGAAAGTAAAAATACAACCCAAAGAATCACAGAAAATATTTTCTAATCATATATCTAATAATTTCCTAATATCCCTAATACATAAAGAACATTTCAAACTCTTACACAATAAAAAAGCAAGCAAATAATGCAATAAAAAAAAATTGGCAACACAGTTGAAAAGGCTTTTTTCCAAAGAAGATATACAAATGACAAATAAGCACGTGAAAACATATCATTAGGGGAATGCAAACCAAAAGCACAATAAAGTTGTTAGGGAAACGCAAACCCAAAGCACAATGGCTATAATCGAAAGGATAGACACTAGCTAGTATTATTGAGGATGTAGAGAAGTTAAAACTCTCATTCTTTGCTGGAGGGATTGTAAAATGATGCATCCACTCTGAAAATTGATTTGTCAGTTACTGAAAAAGGTAAACACAGAGGAAGCTTATGACCCAGGAATTCCACTCCTAAGTAAACATCCAAGAGAAATGAAAACACATGTTTACAGAATAAATGTTCATAGTAGTGTTATTCACAATAGCCAAAAAGTATAAACAACCCAAAAACCTATTTATTGGTGAATAAATAAACAAAATATGATATCCATCTAATGGGATATTTGGCAATAAAAATTAATTAATTACTGATACATGCTACAATATGGATGACCCTTGAAAACATTATGCTGTTGAAAACCAACAGCCAACATAAAACTGCATATAATGTATGATTACATTTACATGAAATCTTCAGACTAGGAAAATCCTTAGAGACAGAAAGTAGGCTAGAGGCCACTAGATGCTGTGCAGAGGGGACAATGGAGAGTGACTGCTATGGAATACAGGGTTTCTTTTCAAGGTGATGAAAATGTTCTGTAATTACATAGTGTTTCACACAGCCTATGAGTATACTAAAAACCACTGAATTGTATACTTTAAATGGGTGAATTTTATGGTATGTGAATTATATCTCAATAAAAATAATCACAGTATTACTTATGCTGGTTTCTAAGTTTACTATTTCATGGGTACAACCAGAAGTGGAACTCTTTTCAAACTACTTATTACCACCAGTCCTTTTTTAGGCCACTGGGGAAAAGAGTCTCATCCAAGCTAAGGCACTCTGACATGGCCTGTCTCTTAAGATATCTATTGAAATTGTTATAATCAAGAAAAGTAACAATCATAGCACCTAATCACAATTGTTCTTTTTATTGTATGAACACTGAATGATAATATCCCTTTATAGTGATTGCAAAATAGTAAGAAAATTATGACATGGTTCAAGGCACGAAGATGGTAGAATATTCTACGCTTATATTCTTTTTCCTTCTCGTCACTTGTAAGTATTACAAGGGGAATACTGTGTTGTTCTGTGCTATCATAGAATGACTTATCAAGTCTATTTGCTCTTATATTAAAATAAAGTTGCTCCTGTGGCCTGCCCTTCAGGTTTTTCCTTGGGGAGGTTGGCCAGTCAAATGTACCATGTGCTTTAACAACGGTTAATTTAAAAAAATTCTCTAGTCAAGAGAATCGTGAATTATCTATATTGTTAGTTTTTTTATATTGCAAGTTAAAGATAGACAACTGCCTCAATCTCCAGAAAACCCCCATGGTGTGTTATAATTCACACTGGCTCGGGACAAGGAACCCCAGGAGGAGAACAGGCAAAGGAGTAGGAGGGGGCATGGGTAAATTCACAAATGGAGGTTCTGGTCTCTCCGAGGAAAGTCAAAAGTCCAGAGGTCTGTGTTTTAAAGGAAAAATAAATTAATACTGGGTCTAGCCCAAATCTTTGCATTTGTCCATCTATTCATCTAACGATCCATCCACCCACCCTTTGTTCAATATTCTAATGTGTTGCAGGCACTACTCTAGGACTGAAGCATTTGATAACTAAAGAGGCCACATTTGATGGGTAGGCATAATGGCAGCAATCCAGGTCATTTTCAAGGTAGGCAGAGAGGGTTTCAAATAATAAATCCATTACTGTAAGACCATGTCAATAATAGAGTGCCAACAGATGTCAAGCCCTGTGCTTGCTCCTTCCTGTGCATTAACATATTTAGCCCTCAAAGAATGTGAGATGAGTATTATATTTTTACAAATAAGGAGCATGATAATCAAGGAAGGTAAAGAACTTGCCCAAGATGCAAGAAAACAGAATCCTCTTATAATAACTTAAAAGAGGCAGAATATGGATTCTCTGATTCTCTGATTCTGGAATACGGATTCTCTGATTCCAAAGCCCATGACCTTTCCATTAAGCCATGCTGTGCACAAGATTCTCCCATGTAGCTGGGCAGGCAATCCCAGCTAAGCTGAAGTTCAAGACAGAGTTATAGCTCCAGAGTGAAAGGATGGCTCTGTAACAAAAGTGAGGACATTATCGTATAGGTAAACTGGCGTTATCAGCACACTGGAAATCAGGTGCCACCAACTGATCAGCTGGAGTCACTGACACTGGCATCCGTCGGTCTGGACCATCTCAGGAACTAGGTAGAGGTGATCTTGAGGCAAAGGCATCATTTATTACATCTGAGTGGGACTGATACAGTGGCCCATTAGAAACCAAAATTAAGATACAATTTGTTCTGGGTACCAGTAGCAATGCTCAAATTCTTACTTTCTCACCAAAAGTTGAGATTTTCTTATCTGACATGCCTTCTAATATTAAATGGAACCTTTACTTTTCTTCCCCAATATAAAAACAATGCCTCTTTGAGCTGGCAGCCAAAGAGAAAATAACCTGCTTTAACTTATTTGTGGGTTTCAGTGAACATACTTTGATTTGATAACTCTTAATGAGGACAGCAGACATCAGTGATACAGACAAACCATTGGGTTGAAAACAGAAATACCAACAGAGGCAAAATCTCCTAATTTTCTCATCTTTGGTGTACATTAGTTGGTTAATGGACTTGAGCCAGGATATCTACACAGACCAAACAAAGTGGATAATTGAGCAATTATCTGATGAATTTAAACACTAAAGAAAGTGACTTTGTTTAATTAAAATTTTGTTCTAAACTGCTGGAGCATCTTTCTTTGGGGAAAAGTTGTGGAGCCAGAAGCAGAAGTAGGTGTGTGTATTTCCATTTCCTTATTACATTTCAGTGCAGTCTCAAGAGACCTAGCAGGGACCTGGTCTTTGGGTTATTTTTTATAAGCTACATGATAGTAATGAATCTCTGCTGCCATCATTGGGAGGCAGGGTACAAACAGAAATAACATGTGGCAGCAAAAGGGCTTTAGCCCTTTTCTGGAATGTTAGTGCTTAACGATTTGAAAGAGAACAAGTTTCCTTCCCTGGAGTGATCTAGAATCCAAACTTGGTAGTTACAATGAGGTAATGTGTCAAGATAATGGCAGGATCTACCGCGTCTCCACCCTCGGTTAAGGAAGCACCAGCTCCTCATATGGTGTGATAGATAGGGTTGGGGGATTGGGATCTAAGCCTTGGCATAGGGCACTGGCCCAGAACTGATATCCATGGAGCTTTGAAGGCAGCCAACTGCTTTACAAGTAATCAGGCTTGAAAACATTAGTCCTTATCTGTAAGCATTACTATACAAGTTTAATAGATGAGAAAACAAAAGCATGGAAAGACTGAGCAGCCATCTCAAAGACGTTTATCAAAAAAATGGGAACCAGGGCCAAACCCCAGGGCTGTTTGACTCCAAAATTGCTATATTCTAATGACCTCATCTCCCCACAAAACACCATTCTCATAAAATTAAAAATGAAATATATCATTATATAATGTATTACCTGTCTTCAGGATGTTTTCACTGTAATGTCGGATAAGGCAGTTAGCTAAGTATAGTACAACAAGCACATCAGGCGTGACTGGCCCATTGGACCAGAATGATTCACTCTGCCAAATCATGAAACAAAGACTATCACTCAGAACTCAATATGAAAAGTAAGAATTAAAACCAGATACACAGAGGGTGGAATATGTTACATTCATGTAGAAGACAGAAAATTACCTAAATTATTCAAGTAAACACAATCATAGCATACACTAATTCAAATATTCCAAGCAGGTCAAAATATAAAATTTAACCATATTTTTATGAATAGAAACAGATTGATATTGGAAACTCTATATGATCAATTTTTTAACTTAACAAGAAAAATTAAAATTTCCATTCACCAGGAAGTTTACATTCAAGTTCAACTCTATTGAATATTACCTGTATAGACACAGCCAAGATTCCACAAAATTTGCAGACTCATCCAAAAACATTAGCCAAAACCTAAACAAAAAAAATGATAAGCATGATATTGTATTTCTGAAGACATTTAATAAAGAGTGTTTATATCTTTGGTAACTAGTTAGCAAGAAGCCATATAGCAGAAGCTGGAGAGGTAAGTGGTCAGGGATAAATATAAATTCTGAGAGAGACATTTACTAGCTTCTGGGACCTCCTACAGAGGAAGAACCGCTTAAAATGGTGCAGCTACATGTCTAGCACCAAGTATAAAAAATATCCAACTGCAAAATATTTTGTTCTAAATTGAGAAATGAAGAGTTTTGAGTGATTATACAAAGTCGAATCTTTTTATGTGAATGGGGAATGTTACAGGACTTCTATATTAGGTTCTGTTTTCCAAAGACAGCTCAAAAGTTCTCTCTTCTGGAAAATTATGGCCAATGAATTTTAAAAAATTAAAACATCCTGACTTGAAAAGCAAAGCCAGAAATGAATCACACATAAATTTCAAGAATGAGAGGGAATTATATGTCATACGTAATAACAAGTGGCAATCCCAAGACTCTAGACTGGGCAAGAATTGCTATGAAAAATTTCCTGGTTTAAATAGCAATTAAGGATTTAATGGGGGAAAGTAATCAGGAATAAGGGTGATCTAGCCAGTCAAAGAGCTTTAAGTGGGTAATACAGTACTCAGAATATGCCCTGTGAATATTCATGAGTTGATCTTACTGTGACTTATCTACATGGTGACATTTTCCGGTAGGAAAACATTTGACAAAAAGAAATAGCTCATATGCTTCTGAACATTATAAAATTCATATTGTAAAGGAAGAAAAATCAAGAGCTACGAGTAAATGATGGACATTTGGATAAAGTGGTGGAGAATAGGTACTATGCAGTTTACAAAAGTAATCAATCATTTCAGAAAAAAATGTATGCTGTTTAATATGTTCATCCCAATAAATTGAAAACACATGAGAGGCAGTTGGTTTAAAAAGATAGAAATATCTTTGTAGACTACCTCTCAAACATTTTTGCATATGCTTATTCATTTAAGATCATTGATTTCACCAAAATGGAAATCAATGATCTTAAACTTCTTAAAAGTTTAAGATAACTATAGCCCCAAAAATGGGCTATAAAGAACTTTCAGAAAAGAAAAAACAGTTTATGTGCAAATTTTAAAAAGCCTGCTCATTTGGTTTTATGGACATACCAGGAGGGGGAAAAAAAAAATAACAAAGCAGTGACAGAAGCAGCAACAAAGTCCACTCAGGGAATAAAGGATCTACTTAGGAAAATGACATACTTTCAGAGCCCCCAGAAAATATTGAAATCAGGAGAATTAAAATATGCATGTGCTGGTGAATTGTTGGCTTGTGCAAAAGAACCTGTGGAGAAAATGCATCACGTTTGACCTGAATTAGCCAGACAGGCTCCTAAAGCTGTGTCTGCATATCAGCAAATGGTGTGAGAAGATTAAATAAATGTATACATAGTTTGTTACCATAGAACTTTCTTGTGAACATACTGTCAACACCATTTTCTTTTTATGTCTTCACCAAAAATATGACAGTCAGTCAAAGTGAATGGTTTTCCCAGATACATTTTTTTTTTTTTTTCCTTTAGAAAGTGGCTGGCCATGGCTTCTGGGTCTGCAGGAGGTGATCCCCTTACTTGGGTGGTGTGGAAAAGTCCAACATCTTTAATGAAGCTTCACTTCACAGAAGTGCTAATGACCTCTTCCACCCAACCTTCTCTTTTTGGTGTCACAATTGTGACTATGTGTAGTATACACAATTTAAACAAAGGAACGTTCTCTCAGCAACTTAATAGAAAATTCTTGATCATAGACAAAGAAATTTTGTCCCCTTCAGCCTCCAAAAAAGTCCAATATTTTCCCACTCAAATTCATTGAATTTGGGGTTCACTTCAAGTTCTGTGCTGGGCCATGTAAAAAGAATATATACATTCCTACCCTGCCCCCACCTGCACCTTTTATACATAAGTTTGAGATTTGCAGGTCTCTAAACTTACTGTGAAGATGAATTTAACTTCAAGGTATTGAAACTTAACAAGAACTCCAAACATTCTTCATTTCCATCAAAAGTAAAATTCTTGGTTGGTTTGCTTCCTGGGGAAAAAGAGAACATGATCACTAGGGAGATGAATACTTATAATTAATACACCCTGTGAATGTCAGCTTCAGCATAACTTTTCCCTCCACACTTGTCATGGTGTCGCATTCATCCTTGAGGGATCCATCAATTCACACAGAAGCATCAGGAGGCCAGAGGAAAGTTTGTCTTCATTTCTACCTTCTTTCCAAGGTTAACTACCTTCAGATCACATTCGCACTAAAATAAGAAACTCATATTTTTTCCTAGGGTTTCAGTTCTTACATGTAAAAAGAAAAGAAAGAAAAATTAGACCCAAAATGAGTGTGATGCATATTCATGAAGGGCAAAGCAGTACTCAAGCTATTGAGGTGTTGGCGACCTTGAGCTATATCAGTTGACTGACTGATCTGTAAAGGATCTGATGAAATGCACTCCAAAGATACTGAATACCCACAAACATATTTCTACTAGTAAAAAAACAAGTATGTAGATATAGACATAAAATAATAATGGTGTTAATTACAGCAGAGAAAGGACAGTGACTGGTGTCACTATACTAAAGACTTAAACCTAAAAAGTAATAATTATTCTGCTTGTCAGAAAATGTGTAAGTAAAATAGAAGCAGAGCAAAAAAAAAAGTTGACCTTCTTTTTGCTGTCCACTACTTTACATTTTCGTCTCCAAGCATTACACCAGGTCTTTCCTTATTCTTGATTTGTATAGAGTATAAAAAATCCTTGGTATTATATTTTAAAATATTGTTACTGTGAGCTTCTTGAGACCCCCTTTTTAAAAATAGTTCCATGGTTCCCTTCTGCATTTGCTCTTAGGTGTATATTTGTTCTCTCCTCCATCCTTTTAATCTTTGACTCCATCTCATGTTAAAAGCATCATAGTCAAATTTTCTGACTCTTCATGCTCTGAATGTATAAGCTGAACTTTGTTTTTCAGACTTTCCTGTCCCCTCTTTAGATACTCATCTGCCAAAATACTAATCTAATGGTGTCTGTCTAATTCATAGTAAGAAGAGACTCTTCTAGATCCTTCTCGGTCTTACTCTTTTTCTTTCCCTTTCTCTGTCTCTGCTTCCACTATGTCTTAATATTCCACCACCAGCAACAACTACAGCTCTTCTTTCCGAATCTGTCCTTGTTCTTGACTTTCTTCCTTAGCACATTATCCAGTTCCATTTCCGACTAGATGCCCCACCAGCAACTCAAAATCCATGAGCCCAGAACCTAGTTAACCAACACTTGACCCAAACTAGCTCCTCTTCTACAGGGTCATACTTCTCTTGAACAGCTCCACAAAGTCAGGTCACAAACATGGTCAAACAGAGAGAGCTGACTAGAGACTCAACACACCTGCAGAAAGGGACATTCAGTGTTTCGGTCTTGAGGTTCTCCTCCTGACTGGTTAGCATGAAAAGGCCAGAAGTATGTACAGTTCCCAAAGTGGATCATCCCAACTTTTACTTCCAATCAAAATCTAATAAGGCCTCTTATTGATCTTATCACTCTTATTTATTTATTTGTTTGTTCATTTATTTATTTTTGGTCATACAAGAAATCTGAAACTGGCTTTCCTCATGCAAGAGCATGCTGGGCATCCTGTCAGTGACAAAGAAGGTCTGAAATTTCAGCTTCTGTAAGAGAGATTGCCCCCACCCCCACTTAGGGTTCTTCCCCAAGCCTTGACACTCCAGAGGTTCAGATACATTACCCATTATGTGTCAGGAATGTATATGCAGTTTACAATGTGCTCCAGGTGGTCTCATGCATCTTTACCCTCACTTTGCTCCATCGCTCGCATTGGGCATCTCTAGTTTAGAATTGTCTTTTCTTACTCTTTATTATAAATTCTAGCATGCTGTGATCACTTTGTCCAAGGTTCTTTTCACTTCCTTTAAAATAAAAAATCATCTGAAATGTCATTTCCTTTAGCATTTGATAAAGATTAAATGGAGAGTGGATTGTGTTTAATATGTAGCTCTTATTTCAGCAAAATTTGTTCTTCCATATATATAAGTAACCCATCCCTAATATAGACATTCTATGATCCACATTTGAAAAGTACTGTCCATGTTTTCCCTCTGCATGAGTTCTGCAGCATACTTTAGCTACATCATTGATTCTATGACTAATTCCTCTTATCTGAGTTCAAATGCTTCCCACCATATCCACTACTCCATTTTCATTGATTTTTCACAAGTATAGACACTTTGAAAATGTACAACTTTCTCTTCTCTGTCTATTAAACTCTCTTGAAAACAAATTATGTCCTTCCATTCATAAATCTTGCCCTGGTAAGTCTCAATGGAGACCTAGGCAATTATATTTTGTGTATGTGTGTTTAAATATTATTATCTTTGCTCTCTCCCACTCAAAGAATTTCTTTACTTTGAATTCCCCACATCTTATCTTTGGTTTCCTTTGTCAGTAACCTTTTAAAATTCCGACTCATGATGCTTTCATTCTCTCAACTATACTGAAATACTGAAAGGTAATCTTTGAGCCCTTTTAATGTTTTCTCCAGCAGAGGCCACAATTTCAATTACAACAGATGAAACTAGTATCACACTTGGGATTAAAGAGGTTTGTAATATATCGCTACATATGCCTGCAACAGTTCTTATAGTTTCCTGTACTTATTGAAGTGTCAGATGGATTATATATCCTCATTATCATCCCTGCAAACACCATTTATAAATATCCATGGAAATTCTCCTATTTCTGCAGTTTGTAGATCCTGGAGATAAGAAGGAGGGAGTTGTTTAATAAACACAATTTCTGACTCCCTCTCCATTTTTTAGGCTGAGATAACTTAGTTTACCAGGCACTCAGGGCACAGTGTTTAGTCAGAGTATTTACTTCAAGTTGTCAGAAGCAAGAGGCTAAGGAAGAGATTAAATTTATTACACAAAGACATGTATTTACATAATCCAACTAGAAATTTCTTGAAAGCAGACACATACTGTTAAAAACAATAACCACCACAAAAAAAAAAAAAAAAAAACTTGAATAGAGGGTTTTGTTCTTCTCGTAGGTGCTGCAGCAGTTGCTCACAGTGAATGGACTCCAGAGCAAATCTGCAACCAGGCAGCTGAGATATGTTATCATGGGCAAGTTAATGGTCTGGAAGCCACAATTCACATCTTCGAAGGTGTGAAGGAATAGCCAGGCCTTGTGCTTACAGTAAGTGCATATCATGAAGCCTGGAAATCAAGTAAGCAAGATACTGATGCTAATAATAACAAATAAGAGCGAGTTTAATCCTAAAGCAAAATGATTCCCCTTTGGCATCTGGCAATTGTCATATATGCTCTCTGTCTACTTGTAGATGACTCAGGATCTGGAAAAAGCCCTCCCCTAGGTGGGGACCAGAGCACTGTCACCCAGGCACATGGTGATTAGAACTAAGGTGAGGGCAGAAATGTTGTATGCAACCACTCCTTGTCATCAAGGGATACGTGTCACTCATAGACGGAATAAAATGGCACACATGTAAAACATAAGTGCTACTAAGCACTGCCTCTGAGAAAGTTCAGAGAAGAGTGATGAAGATGGTCTGACATAAATACACAGCTATAATGAGAATATTTACTGATATAATAATAATAATTACAATTATTGTATAATCTATATATTAACAGACTATTTAAGTGCCTAAAATCATTTCATCCTCATATGACACCTGGGAGGCAGGTACTGTCATTACCTTCTCTTTCAGATTAGGAAAGCAGGTTAGAAAAGCTCACGTAATTGGGCAGATAGTGAGGTTTGTCACAGACTACGATCCAGAAGAGTCAAATCCTCAACCTAAACCCTCACAGAGACCCTCAGTAGGACCTGAAGAGCAGGAAGGACGGGCAGGCCAAGGGGGGATAAGAAGCCATGGAAACCAGTGCCAGAGCAGCTGGATGGGCTCAGAGAAACTACTTAGAAAAGAAGGACACACTGAAGAGGTAGGTGTTGGTCAGATTTTGGAAGGAGAGTGTCACGGTGGCCTTGTGAATGCAGAATTTGTGGATTTCTGATTTCCCCAAAAAACTCAGTCTATGGAATTGATAGAATTCTTTTCTTTTTTTAATTAATTTATTGTTGTTCAAGTACAGTTATCTGCATTTACTCCCTACTCCACCTCCCTCCCCTGCCTCTATCCCCCTTGATTTTGTCCATGTGTCCTTTATAGTAGTTCCTGAAAACCCTTCCCCTTTCCCTCACATTATCCCCTCCCACCTCCCCCCTGGTTACTGTCCGATTGTTCTTCATTTCAATGTCTCTGGCTATACTTCGCTTGCTTGTTTGTTTTGTCTATTAGGTTCCACTTAAAGGTGAGAATTATTTTCTTCACAAACCCAGAAAGTATTTATTATTAAATGTGACCTTAATTCTGATCTTCATACAGGAGAAATGAGACTTTTGACAGGTCACTTAATTATTCCCAGCCTCAGTGTTCATATCTGCCAAAATGGGGATAACATTTTGTAGGTCACAGGGCTATGTAACAATTAAATGAAGTAATTCCCACAATAGGATCAGCCCCATGTCTGACATATAGCAGTCACACAATAAATATTCATTCTTATAATCACTTTGTGCAAGGCACTGTTCTAAGAATCTAAAGAAGCAAAAAATATGGTGTCAACTCCTAAATGGATTAACTTCAGGAGAGGCCTACAGACACAGCGGCTGCTCTGTAAGTGAAGGAACACAGGAGCCCTGGCTCCCCTGCTCCGTGAAGACTTCTAGTAGCTGTCATCACGTGAGGATTGCTCCCATACTCTGCCCCTTGTAGCACTTGGTTTGTAGCATATACACTGATAGGTTGAATCTACAAAATAATACATATTCCGTAAGAATGAGCCTGTTTCCCCTCTAGTGGGAATAGCTGTAGAATACGGGAAACAGTTCAAAAGAAGAGGCAGGCGGGATACCAGAGAAGGGGGCTGAGTAGTGTGTACGCCAAGCTGGCAATGTTCTCCTGAAACTAGGGAGAAAGAACAGGGTTAAACTAATTGGTTGGATCAATTAATTTAAGGTATCGTGAATATCTGTAGTCCTCCTCCAAAATGATAACTTTAAAAAGTGACTTGGGAATGACATGTTTCCGCACAGCTCCCCCTCCAGCTTGTAAACTCACCACCATGCTTTTCCAGACACTCGAGACCCTCTTAGTCTTTCTTAGAGAGAACTGTCCTGTGTAATTAGGTTTGCTTCCCTCAGAGTTACTTGCTCAAAGGCACTTTTTGCTTTCTTCCTAATTTTCCTTTTTTTCTGCCCCACATTATTAACTACATTCCTTAGGGTAGTTCTTCTCCGGTTATATCAGGAGAGAAGCAATGTAATTAAATTTATCTAAGGTGTGAATGACTGATACCTTCTCAATCTTACCAACACTGTATTCACTTTGAAAACTTATACTTAAAATATATGTTAAGTGTCAGATTATATTTAGAATCCAAATTAAGCTCTAGTCATAGAAATCATGCTTTTTTATGACTTGAAGGGAAAAGAAAATTTTAGGCAATACAGGGGAGAGATTGCACATTTTTTTCTGGCAATGTGCACAAGTATCCATTCCTGTGGCATGTTTGATCCAGAATTGCCTTGTGATATCGGAAAAGACCGTCCTGTAGAACACTGTTAATGTGATACTGTATTTAGAACCAGAAGGAATTTGAGAAAATTTACCAATGGTTTTGAATTATGCCTCCCAGGAAGATGGTGAAGATTCCAGGAAAATTTCAGCAACAGAAGAAGCACAAGGACCAATGACATTCAAATTGGTTTGACATAAAGATAACCAGGTGAACAGAAACATTCTGACTTTTTAGCTCAGCTAGGGACTTACAGGCCCCCTGATGAAAAGGACTCAAGCCAAAGCATTGAGGAGCGCTTGATAAAGATGTTTTCCCAGTATGTGGCAGCCGTTAAAAAGCAAATAGGTTTCCGGGATATAACAAAAAGGGTTGGAAGATACAGCGGCACAATGAACAATGGAGGCTTTTTTCTTCAGAGAGACTGGACGCCTGCCACCTTCCCACCTGAAAGCTATGAGGCAGGTTGAAAGAATCCGGAGCGATGTGCCTGAGACAGCTCGAAGTGAGAATGATCTATTCTGAATGTCTGGGAAGGCAAATTACTGGCAGTCAGATGGAAGGATTCACAATTATGAAAGCCACGGTGAAAGCTGATCAGATTCTCCTTTCTACTAGGCTTCATGCTTCAAAACAACAAGAACTCCATTTTATTAAAATGCCCATCGCTGTCAGTAAAGGAGATGGGAGTCTGCTTGACAGCACTGCCTAAAAGGCATTGTTAGGGATGCTGGCAGGGCTCTCAGGCCACCTGACCTAGACGGGGCTCTTGCTAATGCATCCTCATAGCACAGTCCTGGGAGCCAAAATACATTGCAAAGACAAGTCAGGCTGATTTCTAGATTAAATTCCCCTGTCCACTGTTGTGTGCTTCACCGAATGTGGTAAGCTGAGCGTGAACTTCAGCAAAGGGCTGTTGAGCAAATAAAGGCAGATAAGGAATGTTAAAAGGACTAAAAAAAAAAGTATAAATTGCAAACTGTCAGATCATCCATAGCCTCAGCCAAGTCCAAATGGCTTCATTTTCCTTTTCTAGTCTGGCCAGTCTGCTTGAGTCTCTCCCACTGGTATTTTTGGGATACGGTCCAGGCCATTATGAACAGATCCAACAATGTGCAGTGATCTTGAAGCTTGCAGAAAAGTTTGGGACTACTTAAATTACACCCCATTTATCTTTACCAGGGGATTGTGTACTTCTGTCAAAAGTATCCTTGGTTCCCTGGTGAGCTAACTTGCAGTAATTCTGTCATTTGGGATAAATTTAGAGGTACAGTGTATAATAAATGCTCGGAATTCAGTATTTCCTTTTAGTTGAATCTTCTGCCTCTTTCCACTTCAATGACTGCAACCTCTTTCCTTCTATAATATATGGCTATTTACCCTTCCTGTCTTCTCCACTAGATATGGAGTCATGACCTTTTGTCAACTTTAACCTCCACGCAACCGTGACGGGCTATTTCAATAATCAAGCCACTTATTAAATGTTTATTTGCCTGCAATACAGCTGATTCAACCTCCTGTATACTTTCATGTGATACATTTACTTCTATAATTGGCACTTTATTAAAGCAATACCTTAAGGAAACTGCTGTAGTTTTCAAGGAACTAAGTGCCGGAGCATGTGGTATTGTGGCAGGAGCCCTGGTCCTACAGGCAGAGAAGCTGAACTAGACACCAAGCTCCACTCCAATGAGGCTTTGCAATTTTTGGAGAGTTCACCTGGTTCAGCCTTGGTTTCCTCATCTGTGAAATAAGGACAGTGCCTGCTCCCAGTGATGTTTTAACAACTACTTGATGTGATACACATCAGGGCCATTTCACATAATGCCCTTCACTGAGTAACAGGTCTGTTTCTACTTTTCTTCCTTCGCTTTACTTCTTACCTAACCCCTCTCATCTTTCCTTCTCTCGCCTTCCTTCCTTCCCCCTTCCTTTTCCTATATCCCACTGTCTATACTATTTCCCAGCCACACCCTCTTGCCAAGAAGGTCTATCAACAGACCCGATACGTGCTGTACTTGCTCCAATAGACCCTTTGGTCACATGGCCCCTTCATCATGTTCGCAATCACCTCTCCAGGTCCTAAACATTATTTGAATACTGCTCTTCCTTCAAGATTGTTCTCCAGTCTCAATTTTACTGTGGACTCTTATCTGATGACTCTACCCAATATTAAGCTCTTTTTTTCCTCAATTTTTACTTATTTACTCTGTGTCACTGTTCTCCAATATTTTATTGGGAAGAATTTTATCTATTTAGTTAGATTCCAATCTCCCTAATATCAGACTTGTACATCTTTTGCATTCCCTGAAGCACCTATCATATTTCTAGGTATAGTGAGAGTCTTAAATAAAATGTTAATTATATTGTGTCACTAGATATCAGTCCAATTTTCTAGTTTGGTCTTGACGATGCATTTCAATACACTTGCTTATACCTCCATATGAGAGACTTCTCTCATTTCTTCTATAAGGGCTTCACTTCATCATGTCTCTAGGTCATAATTATAGATTTAGCTAAATTTTTTCTAAAACAATAATTTTGAAAGAAAAAAACCTTCTGAGTAAAATATTGACTATTGTTTGAGGCTTTCATATTAGGGTACTATAATATCTACCAATGTTCTGGTAAATGGTTAACAACCATCTTTATGTAGAAAAAAGAAAAAATCCCCTGATTTATAGTGTTTGTCAGTTTTCATGGTGTAAATAGTTCCATCATGGCCAATTTCAAGCTTCCAAAGTAATTTCACAGAGTGCAGAGTTGGGAAGAGATGCGCACGTTCAGGCTCCTGAGCCAGAGCACGTCAGCCCCAGATCACCAGTGAATATCCCACTATCTTTAAGATGGGTGATTTTCTCTGTTTTAAAATAGCTTAAGATCTTGTCTCTCCAGGCAGCCCTAAAATAGATTAATTCTGTAAATATCATTCCCATTGTCAAAAAAAGCAACAGCTGTCCAGAGACAGATTTGAACTTTCCACTTTTGTCTCAGAATTCCTTCTTAAGCTGCTTTAAGAGAGACTGACTTGTTCATCCTATGACATGAAGAATAGGAATCATCTCTCTTCATTCATCTACAGGTCAGAGTTATTGTCCTCAATATTAACATAGCTTTATTCTGTCTATAATAGATGGTGTCATTTTTCTGAGTACATGTTAAAGGAGTGGAAGTCACTAAGTGTTTCTTTTATATTGAACAAGACTTTGGCATCTAGCATTAGCCTGGTATACTTACAGAAGCAAACACTGCATTTGTCATTTCAGGCATTGGTCTTACTCATTTAAAATCCCTCATTCCTTAAGTAATACCTCTAGTCAGCAACATTCTGGTAAATGTTTTTCTCCAGAGTTGTGGATTCTAGCACTTCCCATTGTGGCAGAGTTCAGTTTCCAACATGCTATGATTTAATCAACAAGATTCCTGAAGACTTATTAGTCAGCTCTAGTGAGCTTAGATTCAAAGACAAAAACAGCTTCACCACATCACTGCCTCAAGTGAATCTGTGCTGGCACCTCATGGTACTATTGCAAAGCAGGTGAGACATCCCTGCATTTCTCATATTCTATTCAATGTCATACTTCTGATGATTATCCAAACTAGAAAGTGCACTTGGATTGTGTTCAAGGCACCCAAATTCAAGTTTAGATCTTTCATAATTAGCTATAGGACTTTATATCCATCCTTTTATCTTCTTTGGTCACAGCTTCTCCATCTGAAGAAAAAAGGACAGCAGCATATTCAAGAAGCTTTTCTAGCTCAAGCATTCATCTTTCTAGTAGTCTAAGTAGAGAGAAATGGGCTTTGCAATAATGGGCAAGTACCTGACCTTGGTATTTGTGTCAAGTATTGCCTTATATAACATCTTTAAAGGCTGTTTGAAACTCAGCAAAAGAAGCAAGTGAAGCATAAATTGTCAATATGTATTGGTTTATCAGTCCTTTCTGCAGAAAATGTCTATAACTGGCATCCCACACTCTGCTTCCTTCTAAAGTCATTTCTGTGACACTTTCCCCATTACAACTACTGGTTTGTTTCTTCCCCTCCCTTTTTAAGAAATTTGATGCTATTATTTTTGTTCCTTACCCTTTGATACACAGTGATAAAGTAAGACCTAGGTAATGGATTTTATCAATTGCAGAAATTTATGTCCCTAGCCACCCACCCTATCAAGTGAATTATATGCATCCCAAAATATTTAGATCACTGTCTCTATCCTAAGATTATAATTCTTGTATATCTAAGTCTCCTTAGTTATGCCATTCTATTATGTAATGTATACTAACAGTTTGGTGCAATGAAAGGTTGAAATACTGGCTGTCTCTAGCAAATATAGAAGTATAATATACTTGTTTTCAGCAATGTTAACATTATTTTATGTGATCTCTACATGCAACCTAGCAAACAGCAACTCTAAACTACTGAAAAATCAAGAATTCCACTCAGGCTTCTAACCTCATACTGTTCACATGTCAAATGAGAGCAAGAGCAGCAGGAAACTGGCCTGCTCTTTCTAATTACAATTATGATAAGAGTTTAGCACAAGTCTACTTAAAATCATGGAACCTTTCAGCGCAAGGCTGGTATTTTATTCCATTGTACATTCATATGATTAAGTTTATTTGACTGCTCAGAGGAGAACAAATCTCTCTCATTGTCTAACACATTCTTGCTTAGGACACTATGAGGAGTGACCCACATGCAATCACACATTGTCTCGTTTTCATGCAAATGACAAAAGCATGTAAAACAAGATAATGGAAAAGGCTTTTCCCCTTCTCCCTAAAACTAATCTCTCCCTTCCAGGGAAACCACAAATCTCGGGTTCAAATAAAAGTCATTTAATTGGGTGGAATTTCTATGCAAAAACTAATGCTATTTGGACCAGCAGGCAAGTGTAATTCTCTGTCTCGCCAGGGAACCACATTTTCCCAACCAAACTGAGCTCCTCTTTCCCAGCACTGGCAAGGCAAAAAGTGTTCCAATTAGTGAGGCTAATTTTTCTCCTATCACTCTGCTCTCCTGAGCCAGTGTCGGGTAAGTGAGAGTAGGCTTGGGAAACTGCTTTAAGTTATTGATGGAAGAACCAACTGATTGATTGATATTGAGCTGAAGCAATCTTTCTGTTCACCCATTGGTTTGCCACTCATCGGGAAGCCAGGAGTGCTGAAAGCAAGCCAAGCCTGTCAGATGTGGCACTGAGAACACTGTTCTTTGTGGAATATTTTTGGATGCCAGATACCAATCACTCATGGGACTTTGCCACTCAATAAGAATGTCGGATGTGGACTTTAATTATAGTCTAGCAGAAAAAGGGCAATGGAAGGAGCAGAAGCAGCTTTATTTTTAGTAAATCCAGCTCTTAGCCACCACAAACCCTGTGAATCTATTTTAAGGGATTGTCATTGCTGTTTGGTGGCTTTCATCAACATTGCTAAAAAGTATCAGGTTGACAGCCTTGGGGAGTTGAAGGTCCTCACTCTAGGGAAATTGAGAAACATGATAGCCATATTTGGGAGGAGCTCAGCCCTGATGCCTTGGTATTAATCTTTCTGAACCCACTTCTAGAAGATACAGAAAAGTTTGGATTTTAAGAATAATCACTTGCCTTTAATAACTGCCTCAAAACACTTTAGGGAGAGAGAGAAAGCTAGTCAGGAAGTCTACAACTGAGTGAGAATCTGAAGTAGAAATTAAAGGACAGAGAGCACTCTGTATGGATAATTTCACCACTTTCTCATAGCAGTGCTTTCTGATAAAATCATTCATTTGCAGTTGAGGCAGTCAGGAAGGCATTGTATTTACTGAGTACAAACTTCATCTTAGGTAAGGAGAAGAAAGGACATAATGAGTCTACTCAGGAATTTCACATGTGTCATTTGAGAACAACTTGTCAGTAGGTAGAAATGCATAATATGAATACTTGTATTACACATTAATAGTTTCATAGAAATGCTAACTGGATTCAGAAAAATGACAACCAACCTGGCTGATGTGGCTCAGCGGATTGAGTGCTGGCCTGTGAACCAAAGGGTCCCCAGTTCTATTCCTAGTCAGGGCACATGCCTGGGTTGCGGGCCAGGTCCCCAGTAGGGGGATGCATGAGAGGCAACCACACATTGATGTTCCTCTCCCTCTCTTACTCCCTCCTTTCCCCTCTCTCTAAAAATACATAAATAAAATATTTTTTAAAAAAGAATTGACAACTGATTGAGCAGTGGTATTTAAGAAGTCAGTATGAATGGACCTGGAGAATATCATACTAAGTGAAATAAGTCAGCGAGAGGAAGACAAATACAATATGATTTTACTTATATGTAGAATCTAATGAACAAAATAAACTAACAAATAGAAATAGATTCATAGATACAGAGAACATACTGTCAGCTGTCGGGGGAGAGGAGTTAGGGGGCCTGGTGAAAAGGGTGAAGAAATTAAGTAAAAAAATTAAACAATGTCATGGACACAGACAACAGTATGGTTATTATTGGGGGGAAAGGGTGAGGGCAGGCAGAAGTGGGTAAAAGGGGGATAAATGGTGACGTAAGGAGACTTGACCTTGGTGAACACACAATGGTGATGTATCATAGAGCTGTCATCCCAATAAATTCAATTAAAAAAAGCGAAATTGGCTTTAGAAAAAGATGGCTACAGCACATACCACCCCACCCTGCACACACACACACACCCTAGCTAAGAGTTGGACAAAACTTTCTTTTTACACCATAAGACTGACATCAGAAGGGAAAGACTTGATACTTGTGAATTGGCAACCTACTGGTGAGAGGCCCCTAGGCCCATTACCATTTCCTGAGCTCCGAAGCTCCATTTTTGAACTTAATGTTAAAGGGCAATGAGCCAAAGACATCCTACTTAGAGGCTGCTGGCTTGTTTGTTTGTTTATTTGTTTGTTTATTACATTCAATGTCCTGTCTCTTTACATATTCCCTCATCTTAAAAAACATAGTCATCATAGACTATGAATATTTACTAAGCAAATAATATTCAATGATACTGCTTTGGAATTAAGGGAAATTATATTTTGAATAGACAGAGAGCCCTTGAGGAGCTTGAAATCAAATAAGAAGAGTCAAATAATTCTGTGTAAGCTTTGAAATACATATAAAAATTCACATAACTTATTCCCCATTACTGTTTATTTTAACTCGAAAACTAAATATCGGACACTTATTGAATTCAATCTCTGTGGTAGGTGATCCTGGGAATATGAAGTAGACACAAGATATAGTATTTGCCTCCACTAGAGCATACAAAATAAAAATATACTATAGATACAATTACATATAATTCAATGCCAAAGTGAAGGATTCAAGTAATATGAATTAAATGAGACTAGATCAGAGAGATCAGTATGGGTTGAAGTATTTAGTACAGATTTCAAAAACTCCATGAAGATAAGGCAGTTATCTAGTTAATAGATAATAATGGATAAATTGGAAAACTTAAAATAAATAATAGACTTTGGGGCCTGCATTTTCTACTTTATGATTCTTGTCTGATATGTGTCAGTATAATAGATGTTGGGTAATCACAATAAATACTATTAAGTAGATGTATTTAAATTTAAAGATATTTCATCAAATTATAGTGGTAATTATTAAATTATCATGATAATGAACAAAGAGGGCCTTTTCAGTGCTACCAAAGTAATAGATACTTTCCCTTTTGTGACTGGACCACTGCAATCCAAGCTGACTGTAACACAGAGTCCAAGTTCCACTGGCTCAGCTCCTCACCATGTCTGAGGTGTTTCCTGTTCTCATACTATGTTCACATGAAGTCAGCAAAACCACCACCATCTGTTCAAAACTGTTAGAGACAGCTCATAGCAGTGAGTCCTAATGACCTGTCTTGATCAATCCATCACACGTATTCACTGAATTCTTGAAAAGCTCAAGACAATCTCCATGAGTTGTATGGATAACAAAGAAGATTCCTGCCCTCTAAGAGCTTGCCGTATAGTTGGGCACCAAGATATGCAAACATAAAAGGTAATTAATTATAAATAATACAGTAAATAATAAAAATCAAAAGAATAGTATCAGATATGGCAAAGTATGAAAAGAGGACTACTTTGAGAGAAATATTCTCCTTTCCCTAGCCTTTTAAAATTGGACTTCTGGTCAAGATGGAGGCATAGGTAAACACAGCTCACCTCCTCACACAACCACAGCAAAAATTACTACTAAACTACAAAACAACTATCACCCTGAATCATCAGAAAATCAAGCTGTATGACAGTCTAACAACCAAAAAATTAAAGAAGTCACATTCATCCACATGGATGGAAAGGGTGGAGACATGGAAATGGGAAACACAGAAAGTGCAGTCCAACACCCATGTGTAGTGGATAAAAATCAGGAGGGATATCTCAGGAGCAAGGAATCCCAGCCCCACACTAGATCTCCAGCCCAGGGTTCCAATACCAGAAAGGTGAGTCCCCACAACTTCTGGCTGTAAAATCTGGTGGGGGTTGAGGAAGCAGAAGAAACTGCAGGATTCTCAGGTATCTTCTCTTAAAAAATCAGCATGAATGGACCTCAGTGTACTTAGAACTTAGGCAGACTCACTCCCTCTGGGCTCTAGCACTGGGACAGGAGCTGGAAGTGCACTAAAGGCATACAGGAGAAACTGTAGTGTCTGGAATCAGGGCAAGTACCAGAAGACAACTTCCTCTTGGACAAAACTCCAGAGGCCAGGCAGTGTCCACTGTTCCTTTTCTGAGCTCTCCCCCACATGTCTATGGGGGGACAGAGCAGCCATATCATATCTGAGACTCCATCCACCTGGTTCAGACAGGTTGCCCTACCCTGGCAATTACCTAAGGCTCTGCCCCACAATTTACAGGTGCCTTTTCTACAATAGACCACACTACTAACACAGGGAGTTAAAGCAACTCTGCCTATTACATAAAAACAAAAACAGGGAGGCTGCCAAAATGAGGAGACAAAGAAATATGGCCCAAATGAAAGAGCAGATCAAAACTCTAAAACAAGAACTACATGAAATGGAGATAAGCAATCTATCAGATGCAGAGTTCAAAACACTGGTTATTAGGATGCTCAAGGAACTCATTGGGTACTTCCACAGCATAAAAAAGACCCAGGCAGAAATGGAGGTTACACTAAGTGAAATAAAAAAAAAAATTACAGGGAATCAACATTGAAGTGGATGAAGGTGAGAATCAAATCAATCATTTGGAACACAAGGAAGGAAAAAAACATTCGATCAGGACAGCAAGAAGAAAAAAGACTCCAAAAAATGAGGATAGGGTAAGGGGCCTCTGGGACAATTTTAACTGTACCAACATTCAAATCATAGGGGTGCCAGAAGGAGACAAGAAAGAGCAAGAAATCAAAACTTATTTGAAAAAATACTGAAAGAAAACTTCCCTAATTTGCTAAAGGAAAGAATTATGCAAGTCCAGGAAGGTCAGAGAGTCCCAAACAAGGTGGACATAAAGAGGACCATACCAAGACACATAATTAAAATGCAAAAGTTTAAAGATAAAGAGAAAATCTTAAAAACAGCCAGAGAAAAGCATAGAGTTACCTACAAAGGAGTTCCCATAAGACTGTCAGCTGATCTCTCAAAAGAAACTTTGCAGGCTAAAAGGGACTGACAAGAAGTATTCAAAGTGATGAAAATCAAGGACCTACAACCTAGATTACTCTATGTAGTGAAGCTATCATTTAGAATCCAAGGGCAGATAAGGTTAGCTCTTCCCAGCAAGTAAGGTAAAGCTAAAGGAGTTCATCATCACTAAGCCATTATTATATGAAATGTTAGAGAGATTTATGTAAGAAAAAGAAGATCAAAACTATGAACATTAAAATGGCAATAAATTCACAACTATTGACAATTGAATCTGAAAAATAAACTAAGCAAACAAACAGAATAGAAACAGAATCATAGATACAGAGATATCTGGAGGGTTATCAGTCAGGAGGGAGAATGAGGAGAATGGGGGGAAAGTTGGATGGATTAGTACAGAATAGACAGGAGGATGTTAAGAACAGAATAGGAAATGAAGTAGCCAAAAACCTTATATGCATGACCCATGGACATGAACTAAGGGGGAAATTGCCAGAGGGATTGTGGGTTACCAGGTGGGGGGGAGATGGAAATATTAGAACAACTGTAATAGTATAATCAGTAAGATATATATTTTAAAAATAAAATGAAATAAAATAAAATCACCAGCATATGCCCTTCCCTTTACCACACAGCAGTCAGGCAGAGGCCAGCTACAGACGGAAATCCATTTCCCAGTCACTATCCAACTCTGCTCTCAGACTTGCTTGCCTCCCTAACCTATACTCTGGCTATCAATATCTATTTCTATCCCCTCCATTTGTAAATTCATTCAAACTCTCCTTTCTGGTGTAATAAAATGGGTTCCCTCATGATTTCCCACTCTACACCCTCCCCCGAGTTCCACATCTTTCATAGCTCCAGATAAGAGACTATCATTTATTCTCCAGCCTAACAGAATTCAGAAGCCAGCCCAGCCCCTGACTACCCCTGCCAAACAAAAGGGGTTTCAGAGTAAAGAGAAAAGTACAATTAATGCATGCACAATATGTCAAGACACTGGATGAACAAAGTTAAAATCAATGTCAAACATTCAAAAGTTCAGAGTTAAAGATGGAAGGGAAAAAGTTCTTTCAACTTGATCATTTCTTAAAATAGTGAGTAGAAGCTCTAAGTCACTGTCTTGGGACTTTTTAAGCCATTTAATGTTCAGTATCAGTAAGTATTTACGGGATTAGTACTGAGAGCTTGGTCACTTGTCCACCTAACCACACCTCACTTTGTTCTATGGCCTGATTAGCCCATGCCTGAGTTAACAGACGATGTGTCTATGGTTATCCGCCAGTTGCATGCTTTGTCTTTATCATTTTGACTCAAAAGATTTATGGGCTCCCATTAAAGACAAAAAGAAGTGGCTCCTAGAGCACAGAGCTCTTAAGCATTACAGATACTCTTGCCTTCTCATCTTGGATGAAGCTTCTAATGAAAAGGATGGCACCTTTGGTTCTAAATCTTGAGAAGGAGGGAAAAGTGATACAAGAATATTTGTTCTTATACTTTCACAGTTACCTTCCTTCTATCACAAACAGGTTTCACTTCAAACCCTCAGAGGAACTGGAGAATTGCGGTGACAATTTATGTAAGAAAGAAGTGGGAGGGGAAGGTAGGAAAGGCCAGTGAGCAGTGTGAATGTGCTTCCAGGAGAACAGAATCAACAGTTCTCCTGACTCTCTACACTTAAGAAATTGTGGCAGCTCAGTTATGGGTGATGACTGAAGGACTCACTCTATGACTCTTTTATGATCACTCAGAATGTAACTCAGGTGCTCAAAGACCAAGAAGACAGATGCTGTAAGCAATTCTAATGTGTCTGGGGACAGCCGTGGTGGCCAAGCTGTCAGCAAGGTTGATATGCTGACACAGTGCCTTAGAGTAACACCAGCAGCCCCTGTCTCCTAAAACCAAAGTCTCTACAACAATTACTAAGTTATTTTGCTATGGCACATAGATTCTTAAAGAAAAATCAAATATGTGAGCCTTGTATTATTTCATATGATTACTATTCCAATGGATCCTGAGGTGTCTTTTACCCATAAAAAAGCATGAATTCTGGAGCCAGAGAACCTGAATTAGAATTTGTGTGTGCCATCTGGAAAGATCTTAATCTATCTCTGTAATCTATCTGTGTTTTGGCTTCCTCAATTGTAAAATGAAGATAATAATAATATATATTCACACCATTGTTGTAAGAATTAAGTAAAACCATATAGGTAATATACTGAAAGCAGACCCTGGAACATGGCATTATTGTTTTGGGTTTTTTTCCTAATTTATTTTAGAGAGAGAGGAAGGTAGAGAGTGTGTGTGTGTGTGTGTGTGTGTGTGTGTGTGTGTGTGAGAGAGAGAGAGAGAGAGAGAGAGAGAGAGCGCAACATCGACTTGTTGTTCCACTTATTTATGCATTCATTGGTTGATTCTTATATGTGCCCTGCCCAGAGATTAAACTGCAATCTTGGCATATTGGGATAACACTCTAACTAACCGAGCTACCTGGCCGGGGCCTATTAACTGTTAGCTATTAATATTATTATTACATACTGCCAAGTGCTTGTAGATAAATCCTCATGAAATAATACTGTGCTCAGAAATGTGCTCCATTGTCTTGTAGGAAATCTCCCATTCCTTAAATAAAAACACAGTTCAGGTCAACAAAAACTTAATGAGTCCTTTCTGTTCAAGGAAGAGGGATTCAAAAAAAATTGAACAAAAGTGGTTCTAAACTACTTAAGCCAAGGAGGTTTCTAATAGAGTTTCATGGGAGGCAGGATGCTGTCCACACTTAAAATCTGTTATCAGCTGAGATCTTAATTTGTGAGTTACTCTTTTTATAAAAAGGCAAATGTAAGCACCCTCCCCTTCACTTACACCCATAGACAGACTAACTGAGCTGTTGTCTAGAGCATCAAATGCACTCAGAAGAGAGCACAAATGGATCCCAGAACTTCACAAACAAAAAGAGACCTTCCAATGTCTAACTCCACCCTTAGGCATTGCTTTGCTTGAAGGCAACTTTGAGCATTTTTTTCACACATTGCAATTAGGAATGCCTGCATGTAGGGCAAGGGCCTCAATATGGGGAAATTGCAACCTAGTATAAACTGCCATGGGGTAAAAACAGAGAAAAAGATTAGCAAGCAGCATTTGAATATTGAAAAATGAAGACTGGATCTCAAGAGATGTGGGGGGCTTTGCCCACAGGGCCCCCCTCCCCCCTGCTGGCTGCTGGGGATGAAAATAAGCCTACCAAGACATGATCTGCTTGGGGAGGAAAGGTGGCTGATCTCTCAAAGGAGAAGGGCCAGGAGCCTGTCCCTCAATGGGCTTTTACAGGGTTTATTTGTATAGGAATACAGGATATATACGTAAAGTTCATCAGTCATTGTCAGGTGGTAATGCTCAGACAATAGATAACATTCAAAGAACTATGAGGACTTATTCTGAGTCAGTGTCAGATAGCTAAAGGGCCATACAACTTTTGGGAAACAAACTCATTTCATACTTGGACCCTTATCATTTAAATGAGGGTACTATCAAAGTAGGTTCCATAGGATTTTATGCATTCTTTCTTAGGCCTGATCACCCCAGGGAACACTCCCTTTCCAGCACAGAGCTGCACCACCCTCTGTCATTGTTTCAACTTAAGTCAGGCAGGGGAAGTAAGGCAGCCAACAGATTAGAAGAGATTAGAACACTTCTCGCAGACAGACTGAGGACTCAGGCTATGTTAAAGCCAAGGGGTGAGGGTCCATCACCTCCTTTTTCTATAGCCACATAATTCCTTCCCTGAGGCCCCCTCCATGACCATGCCTGTCTTAGGTGGTCCCTCCCTTGAGGAATCTTACCCATCATTGGCTAACCAGTCATCTACTCAGGGCCAAACAGGGTGAAGTAAAAGGGGGCAGAGGTGGTGCCCCTGCCAGGGAGATAAGCTCTGTCTCCTTATTGGCTCATGGTCCCAAGATCTTTTTACTCAGCCTTAGCCATGGGGGGTTACAGCTTCTGAAACCAGGTATGATGGTTCCCAACAAAGAGAAAAGTCCCAATTATCATAGGCTAAAGTTTCTCACTAACTCCTTCCTTGAGAGCTAACTGAAAGTTTATGTTAGGCCACATTACATTCATATATAGATCATGATATTCCCTCTACTTAACTGAAATGAATGGTACATTAAGAGAGAATACATATCATGTGTATTTTTTGTTAGTCTTAGCCAAATTTATGTGTATTCTTAGGAAGTTCCAAGTTAAAAAACCTTCCAACAGATGTTAAAGGAGCTTTTAGAAAGAGTAGGACCCTGACTTATGAATAGAGCCTAGATCTTGGTGTCTAAAGTGGATAAAACCGCATAGGGAACACCTATTACAAAAGTTTCCCTTAATAGTGTGGAAGGCCTAACAATGGACTTGCACCTAGGCCTCTATTTTCCCTCTGCAGTGATTCCTGCAACCATTATTCCCTCCTGCTTTCTGTATCACTTCTATAAATATAAGCTGGTCCCTCCCCGTTTGTGACGTGGGTCAGAGTTTCTCAGGTCTGGAATATCATCTCATGGTCTTCACCACTTATTGAAATTGTGTCATTCTATTAAGGCTCAATTACTACCTTTGCATAACATCATCCCTGAGCATCACAGTCTAGCAGGGGTATCCAAACTTTTGGCATCTCTGGGCCACACTGGAAGAAGAAGAGTTGTCTTGGGCCACCCCTTAAATACCCTGTGACATGTAATCACAAAAAATATTTCATCATGTTTTAAGTAAATTTACAATTTCACGTTGGGCCACATTCACAACCACCCAGGGCTGGATGTGGCCCACGAGCCACAGGTTGGACACCCCTGGCACATGTACACACACCATTTTACAACTGTGAGCCAGTTAAGAGGAGTCGCCTTGTTGTTTGTCTTTTCCCTTACCCCACTGAACCTTGCATGTGGTATTTTTTAAAAATTTTATCTCTTACAAATGCTACCACATTGTGATCATTTCCTTTGCATATATGTCTAGTTTATTTTGCCAGAAATATGTAGAATCTTTGGGAGCAAGGACCATTATTTAAGACTTTTGCAACATCCTGTTTTTAGTACAATTGGATTTTCAATAGGCTAATTTGATGGTTCCACTGAAATGCTTCAGCCAAATGGAGCAGTCTGTGGCAAACTACTCCATCAAATTTCCTGGGCCCAAAACTTCTAAGCATGAAGCCAGTGATAGTGTGCTAGATGAGCAGACTCTGGTACCTGCTACACTTATAGTTCCACCTTTGGAGGAGACACTCAGCCTGCCAACACTACAGATTTTAAAAATCTGAAGCCAACACTTCCTATATCAAGCGATTAATCACTGTTTCCCCATCCGCCAAGGTACAGACAATTGACTGCCCCAGGATGGCATGTGGCCCCCAGAGCAGCCAACTCCTGGGCTTACTAGAAACCTATAGACAATCAAATCACTGGACTGGGATTCATATTCTCCTTCTCAGATGCTGTTGGAGACAGAATCAGATAGCTAACAGGGAGCACTAAAGCTAAGAGTTTACATAGAGATAATGTATAAAGATGGGGCCATGTGCAGATGTGAGCAGCCTGAAATTATAAAGCAGCAGACACTGAGAAAGCAGGTGTAATGAAGGAGAAGTCCTTTGGTAAAACAGGGCAACATCAAGCAGAGGACCTACATTAAGGGTAGAGTGGTAACCTCACATTCTGAAACCCCTGCCACTGAATTCCTACAATCCACAAGTTCCAAACTCAGAGAGGCGTTGCTGGGAATGGTTCTTCTTGAATGACCATGGGGTTGCATGTCCTTTAGCGCCCCAAACACTCCTTGAAACAGCAAGGCTCCCTGCCCCATTATTGAAAGAGAATGAGGGGCACTTGTCACTTGCTACTAAAAAAAGCCTAACTAAAATTCATGGAAAAAACTCAAGGCTGTTAGACATTGTCCCTAAACATCTGGTTCTTTGCCTCTGTCCTGATGCAGACACATTTTTCTCTGCCTTCATGTCTACAGTCTCCTACTTTGTGTATTCAAGAAATTCCCTATGGAAAAAATACCTGGGACTCATCCATGCTAAAGTATAAATGGCTTAAAAACAGCACCAAGAGTTGGCATTTTACCACAGCACAAATCTTACAGTAAAAGAATAAAGTGCTTGTGGTACAATGGCAGGTTCATCCAGGGTCTCAAGTTGAGGTGACTCTGGGATGGGCATGAGTGTGCATGAGGTTTACTAGGGAGTGCTACCTGTGAAGGATACCAGAAGGAAGCAGGTTTGGGCAGAGGGAAAACTTGATCCTCGATGAAGTCTCAAAACAAGGCCTCTCCTTCAGAAAGTTCTGAAGATGAGATGCCCCTTCAGAGGTTTGTGTGAGTTGATCAGTCACCGATACAAGATCCTCCACTGATCAGTCATTGATGCACAACACCCCGGGAAGAAGAGGTTAAAACAATTTTAAAGGGGGCTGATAACTGAACACTGCCTGCCAGCAGCACTCTCAGCAGAAATCCTTTGTTCTGGAAGGGGGTTCAGAGCATCATCATGTCCACCACTTTCAGGAAGTGAGCAAGTGTCTCGGGAGAGCAGGTAGAAATGCCTTTATGAAGAAAAACTGAAGTTAAGCTGTGAGCGCTGCCTCTAAATACAAGCCTAATAAGACTGACTCTGTTACAGCTCAGATGAGTAAGCTAGAAGCAAGAAAAAATGGAAAAGGCAACAGGACCATTGAGCAAGTCCTTGGCTTTAACTTCATGAATTTTACCAACAGCATGTGTTTTTCCTTTTTCTTCATTTTTATTTAAATGATGCTATTTTTAATTAAGCATATGAGTCACAAAGCTATTCTTTCATGAACAAAACAGAAAGAAGAAATCCTTCACTTTAGGAATGGAATTTCGTTTCACTTCTCCTCCGACATCTATTCTGAGGTCATCTTCTCTGACCTTGGGAGGCGCATTCTACCACCGTGCAGTCGAGGTTACGAGACAGAAGGGCCTGGCCTTCTCCAGGCAGCATTTGCTCACCCCACAGAACTTATCTGGTGGTTCCAAGGAACAAATGGCTTCTGCTGGGCTCTTCAATAATATGATTTGCATGCTTGAAATGAGATCGCCAAAGTAATTGTAGAATATTGCTTGCCATTACCGTCATTAAAAACAGGCAGATGTAGGAGCACTCCCAGGGAAAATCTTCCTGCTGGGTTTTCATGGAGATAAGTGCACAAAATCCACTTTTGAAAAGATGTTGAATGGAATGAATTTGCCATTCACTGGCTGTCTGATGATGATTTGCTTGTTAATTGGAAGTTTAGGCTTTAGAGAAGCCTTAACAAATTTGATTGCTAAATTCAGGAGGTTTACTCCCTCCTTACAAGCCATATTCAGAGGCATAAATCCTGCTTTTTGCATGTGTGTCTGTGTGCTCATTTGGAATCTCTGTGAGAAGAAACCCATCCGTAACCCTCTTGTCAGCTGCACTTTCTGGAATGACTTTACCAACAAACAAGGACAAAGCACTTTGTCCCTTCTGTAAGGATCTCCAGAGCCCGGATATTTGCTAGAAGGGGAGGTTGGCAGAGCCATGCGGTAAGCTGAGATAAAGGGCAGAAATTTTATCAGGTTATCTCAATGCATATGTCTGTTGATTGTCTGCCCCACATTATGCCCCTAACAACTGGGAGGCGGGACTCCACTTGTGGGCATCATTTCATTTCCCTTCTAAATTAGCTCCACAGCTGCTAATAAACTCAAGTAAAACTCAAAAAAAAAAAAAAAAAAAAGACTGAGCATTTGTTTGGGAATCCTGCTGTTTTTTTCACTGTTCAGACACAGGCTGAGTGTCCTCTGATCTAAACAATGTCAACTAGTTGGCAAGGTTAGCAGCCCCCTGAGGAGGGTCTGCTTTATTTTTAATGACCACAGTTGCACATTTACAGAATGACTTTATTCATCCCTGTCATTACCTATCCAGATTAGTTTCCTCTAAGTGATGACAAGTTTATCACCAGCCAAAGAGAGTGACAACTGCCATGTGGAGCCATGTGGGCAGTCATGTAAACAATCTAGACAAGAGCTCCCACACAGCATCATATAGCTTTTCCCAGATTTAATAGTTCAAGGAAAGAGGGCCATATAGCCTTTCTTCTTCATTGTTCCCAGGATTTAACGGCATGTACGTACATCATCCAATAAACTTGTGCTGAACATTATTTATGTAGCAAATGACATCAGCATGTAATTACACACACACACACACACACACACACACACACACACACACACCAGGATCAGTTCCAAGCAGAGGCCTACAAATAATAACTGTACCTTAAAGTATTTGGTAAACTAAAAGCTTCTTTATATTCCTTAGTCCTCTGAATCTTTGTCATCAAAAACAACCCATCCAGGAGGAGGTATATTTGCCCCTTTAGAGCTTAAAACTTCAGCTTTATGCCCTTCTCCAGCTTATGAGATAGAAACCATTGTGTTTGCATTAATTTATTGAAAAGTATTTACTAAGGGTTGTTTGTACCTCAGGGTCTATATAGGTGCTGGGGATATAACAATATAATGATAAGGATAGACTCCACTTTCAAGGAGCATATAATCTAGTGGAGATGAAATGCAGCTGAAGAGCTGTGGTAATCAAGCTTATTAAGGATCAATTATAACGGAGGAGCATCCAACGTAGCCTAAGAGGTCTAGGGAAGGCTTCCTGGAGAAAGTGTTCATGAATTGATTGGATACCTAAAGAATGGCTAGGAGTGAGTGAGAGGAGAAAAGGGACAAGACGGTTTGGGCCAAGACAAACATCATATACAGATGCTCTGATGCAAGAGAGCACACAGCACACTCAGGGGCTAGATGACGTACTATAGAGCCGGAAGGAATCAGCAGCATGGGGAATGGTGGTGTTGGTGAGAAAGGGGGAATCTGGGGCTGCGGAAGAGACAGGTGGGCTCATGAAGGGTTTTGCATCGTTGGCCCTTAGCACAGTGATTGTTAAATAAATATGTGCAGATTGAACATGTGCATGGCTGAATGAAATATCAGGGGCATATAGGAAATCCTAGCAAGTTTTTGAGGACCAAGAAGAAATGTTTACTTTGTTCAGAGTTTAGGGAGCTAGTCAACTCCCCTACACACCATTCCTATAACTATAAAAAGGCACCCCCTGCCACCAAAACAAAAACCCTCTGATTCAAAATATATACTTATGCTAGAACTTTGCTAAGACTGTAGAGACATCACCTCAGTGGAAAGAGTAAAAAAGGGCCCATATAATGTCAGGACATTTAGTCTATCCTCCTCTAATTCTAAAGTTGGTAACGGCTCTCCTATATCCTATGAACTTAGGATACAGCAAAGGAGGGTGTTTATTCACCAGTGTGGAGGAGAATTAAACAAAGCAGGCAGAGCTGGTAAAGAGTTACAAAGTTTTATCCAAGGTCAGCTCTGCCTATTAGTAGTAGAGCTGGAAATAAAAGTCAGGACTCCCCCTTCTTTTTCCTGTCCTGTGTTCATTGGACCAAACTGCTTTCAATCAATAGGCAGCCAGTTATGACGGATTCACATTGTACCCAGTGTCAATAAAAACAAAAATCAACTTTTAATCAAAACACATAACCAAGATCTACATTTCTCTTGGCCACAATAAATCTTCCCCAAAGGAAGCGGGCTAAAATTCTTTACATTTAAAGAATGAGCTCCGCTGGGACTCCAAATTCCAGTTCGATTTTTGAGCCGAGGCATTTTTTTTCTTTATCATGCACTTGGTGCTGTAGTGTGATAAGGGCCCCATGCAGACCATAAAACTAATTTATCATCTGTAAGGTGTACAAAGAAAATGGTAGCTGCCTACTTGTCTGCTTGACATATGAGGTCATTTTTGCCGCTAGCTTTCTAATACTGAGCAATTTTATCAGCTATTTATATACATTAATTGTGGGTACCCATATGCTCAATGTTGTATTTAATAATGCATTGCATTGAATATGCATTCCTTAAGTTTTAGCATGCAGCAAGCATCTTGCATTTAACTATTTGGTTTGCCTATTAAAGTCCATTTTTTAGTTATGACATGTTACCTTCTTTCTCAACTGAATTTATGTTTCTTTAAATCTGGCTCACCCTGCTAAAACCCATTGAACTGGACAAGGCCACCTCACATGTCCCAAGGGCTCCAGGCAAAAACAAGCAGAAGTGCCATGGTCCACTTAATAATACTCAAGCAAAAGGATTATTTGATGAATCCCTTTCCCCAAAGGACAGCAGCATATTCACGCTTCGCAGTGTAAATATAAATACAGTTCTCAGGCAAGAGAGACACGGGATGCTAGATAAAGTGTGAAAAATACCACGGCAAATGGCTATGCCAGAGTGATTTCTTAACTATCAAGAGGGATTCAGTTTAAACATCCAAAGCAATCCCAACCCCCTACTCTCCAAGTCTTCCCCAATTCCAACCCCCAGGAAAGAAAATAAAGTCAGTTTAGCTGGATCCTTGGCTGACTGTTTGCTCTAGCCATTGCTCCAAGCTAAAAAAAAAAAAAAAAAAAATTTAAATCTTACTTCCTGATAAGGGCAAAGAAGCCCAAACCATTACCCACTCTAGGAGGCATCTCATCACAACCTCACTTGTCTCAAGGGTTAACACTTGCATCATAACATTAGCTGCAATAAGACAAGAACTTAAATGGCCCTGATGAAAGACAAACATTTTCTATGGGTATAACAATCTATAAAGCAAATACCTGGGCTTAGAATAAATTTCCATAGGAGCTTTTGTTACACTGTAGAACAAAGGAACGGTATGGTTTGGATCCCAAATGGAAAAAAGAAAAAAACAAGGACACCAGGCCTAAGCAAAATGCAGCAGATGTGGGACCAGTATAGTCAAAGCCAGCCTAATGGACCAGGTGGTGAGTTGGGCAGGTGACCAAAGAGAAAGGAAGGTGCTGAGCTGGCAGTCTGGGCAGGAGGACAGTCATGTTCATTTTCTTGTTGGAGTCGGTGATCTGTGTGGTTTGGGTCGCATAATCTGGCATTTTAATGTATTCAGAGATCCTGCTACAACAGGAAAACTTGAAACCACACAGAAAATAAAAAATTACTGGGACATGGTTTCTCTCAAATCCCTCACTCTAGTTCAAGTTATGTGTCCTGACTATTTTCCTGATGCAGTTGCTGCCTCTATGAATGGAAGAATCCACCCATCAATGCTGAAATTTCTGGATTTTTCTGTAGAAATTTGTACCTATAGCTTTCATGCAGGGTAAGTGAAATATAAAGAGTAGGCTGTGAGGAATACTTCTGTGTATCCTTCCAGTTATCAAGCCATCAAGCAGGGCTATCTGAGTAGCTCAGCCTTACCAAACATTACAAATCTAAATCTTTTTATCTGACTTGATAATTAGTTAAAGTCCCTTAGGCTGGACTCTGATTTTGGTCAGAGGGGCCTGGGTCAAAAGGTGAATCTGCTGTTGTACCTGAACCTTTCAATATCCCTCATCTCATCTCTGAACTCTAATACCACACAACCCTCTATGTTAAATCTTTCCTTCTCAAGAGAGTATCTTAGGGTCATCAATTCCATGCCTTCCCAGTTGTTTGTCCTCCCACTCCCGTGGACAAAGGGGAGGACGGTGTCCTCTCCCTTTGTAAAATTTCCCTGCAAAAGTACACCTAGATTTTCACTAAGAACAAAAATGAGGCCCCACTATGTAAATATTCTCTAGTACTGACATGGAACCATGTAGTATTAGGAAGTCATCGCCTCAATTAATCCGAAATGCCTCCTGCTAAAAAGGGCTGAGTAATTTGCCCACACAGTCGTGTATATAGTTTGGGACACCTACCCTAGCTGCCCGCATAGAATATAGAACCAATGCCAAATGTAATAGAAGAAAAAAAAGGGAGGAACCAAGGTTGATATGGTGATTGTTTAATTAATGTATTTAAAATGAACTCTAGGCAATTCCATGACCTTTAGGCAAGATATATACATCAAGCAGGTAAATATTCAAGAAGGAAAATACCACAATAACTTCAGAAGCTCTTTCCACTAACTCCAAAAATAAAATAAAAACATTACAAATAAGGAAATATTTTCTTATGCCTAAGCTAAACTCTCTTTTGCTTGAAGTTATGCCAGTTTAGCTTTGCTATTTCCATGTGCTTTTACAACTTTACACTTGTGCTTCATTTTTAATACATTTTTCAATTATGGAATGCCAAATTTGGTAATGAAGTTCACAAAATCATTGGAGTCGAGAGACTGCATTAGATCACCCAAAACCAACTACTAAGTAGAAGAGAAAGAATTCTAGAATATGGTCAGATGAGCTCAAGAAAGAGACTGGGAGAATATATATATATGAAAAACTGATTTCTTGGATAAGACCAAAAGCACAGATAGCAACAACAATAAAAAAATAGATAACTGGATGTCATCAAAACTGAAAACTTTTGTGCATCAACAGAGTGAAAAGGCAACCCATTGGACAGGAGAAAATATTTGCAAATCAAATACCTGATAAGGTATTAATATCTAAGATATACAAAGAACTCCAACACCCCAAAACAATGATAAAAACAAACAACCCAATTTAAATATTGGCAAAGATTTGAACAGGCATTTTTTCCAAAAATATACAAATAGCTGATAAGAAAATGAAAACATGCTCAGCATAGGAAATCATTAGAGAAATTTCAAATTGAAATCATGAGATGCTTCACAGCCATTATTATGGCATATTTTTTAAAAAAATAAAGTAGAAAATAATTAAGTATAGGTGAGGATGTGGAAAAACTGGAATCCCTGTGTACTCTTTGTGGAAATGTAAAATGATACAGCCTCTGTAAAAAACTGTGGCAGCTCTGTATGACCCAGCAATTTCATTCCTGGTTATGTACCAAAAAAAATTGGAAGTACAAACTAAAAAAGGCATTTGTGCACACAAGTTCACTGCAGCATTATTCACAATATCTAAAAGGTGGAAGTGACCCAAGGGTCCATCAGTGGAAGATGGAATAAATTAAAGGTGGAATAGCCATTGTGTGGAATATTATTCAGCCTTAAAAGGGAAGGAAATGTGACACATGCTGTGATGTGGATGAACCTGAAGACATTATGCTGGTGAAATAAGCCAGACACAAAAGGACAAACGCTGTGTGATCGCACTTACAGGAGCTACCAAGAGGAGTCAACTTTATAGAGACAGCCAGCGGAAGCGTGGTTCCCAGAGGTGGGAAGGAGAAGGAAATGAGGAGGTAGCACTGAATGAACAGCGTTTCAGTTTGGAAAGATGGAAAGTTTCTGGAGATGGATGATGGTGACAGTGGCAAAATGGAATGTACTTAATGCCATTGGGATTGTACATTTATAAGTGGTTAAAATGGCAAATTCATTTTATACATATTTTACCACAACGACAAAAAGAAAAAAATGAGGGAGATGTTCTAGGAAGGAAATTCACAAACCCCAGCTATGACTCAATCCTTTGACTCAATAGGAAGTGTAAAGATTAAAAACAATCATTAATTATGTGACTCTTGCATTTTTTGCTTATGATTAGCTGATATTATAAATCTCTTTTTTTTTCAGATAAAAATACTGAATCAGAGAGGCTAACAATGTGTCTAAGGTTGCTTTAGAGTTTGCAATTTATATGCTAGCATCTTTTTCATAACCATTGCCTAAAATACTGGGGACACCCTCCGGTTCACAACCGTGTCTTATCATTAAACCTTCCACAACAGCCTGACTCCTTCCCTACTCCAACTTCCCATTCTTTCTTCTCTTTCCAATTTTCTACAAGCAAATCCACTCAAAGGTATAATCCCTAATCTAATTAGTTTGCCTTTGCCCCATCTCTCTCTTTAGACTTAAGAACTGTACCTTTAGGGCTGTTGTGCGTGATTATAGTATCTAAAGGCAGAGGAGAATTGTTGCTCAGTGAATGCTTGTGATTCAGTTGACTCTGGCCCATGACACCCTCAGCCACTGTGCTCCTGGTGGGGCCAGAGAAACAGATGTACACTCACTTCAGAAAGGCGACCTTATTCTCCTGATTGTTGTCGTTATAATCTACCCAGTAGATTATAGTGGAGCCTGAGGTTGCAGAAAAAAATCAGTAATACTGATCCTGTTTTATTTTAAAATTTTGTATTTTGTTTATTATGGATTATCTAATTGATTTTTATTTTTAAAACATTGCATTAAAAAATTACCTTGAGTACTGGGTTCTTAGGTGTTCCCTTACAAGGGCTACGGCCAGCGGCCCTCACTCACCTCATACTAGTGCCATCCCTGAACCCACTTCTCTTCATGACCAAAAAATTAAAAAATAAATAAAAGAAAAGAAGAAAGGAAAATTTGGAAAAACAGAAAACAGACTTCCCTGAATCAGCTACTAAAGTGAAGTCAGGTGCCAGTCAAGTGTTCTGGGATGAAAGACGACGTGAGCAGGATCAGCTATCACCCTAAGTAGAAAGGAGCCCCGTGTAAGTGTCTTTCATGTACCTTTTTGACAAGATCATTTCAACCTGAAATCAAAAGCTCATGTTTAAACACCACAAATTGCATATCTATGAAAAATAAAGTCCCTGCAGGCTAACTTTCTGCATTTTTGTTCTTTTTAAAGAAGGTATTAGAGCAATTTGGACTGTCTTCTCAAAAGATTTTTATTGTTTTGTGATAGGTAGCAGGAAGCTATCAACTGAATATGTAGCCAACAGGTCAGAAAGAAGGCAATGTGGCCCGACTGCTAAACACATCAGTTCGTCTTCAGCTGACCGGAGGCATGTGTGTTTGTGTGTGTGTGTGCTGTGTTTCTCACCCCAGGCCTTGTTTACCAGCTCACAGCCAAACAACCTGAAATAGCTTTGTTTTCTAAGCACTACAGAGCTTTTCTCTTTGACTAGGAAATCTGTCAGGAGACCTGGCAGGACATTCTCCCACTTGATGGCAATGGGTACGAGCAAGTCTGCTCTCCCCTTTCCAGGGAATGCATTTGGAATCAGTGTGAGAATGCGCTGGTCAGATCTTGATGTGCAGGATTATTGCAAGAGGAAAAACTGTCTCTTCATTCCTCAGGCAAGGCAAATGCCATCACATTCAGGCTCAGTGGGAGAGTGAAGATAATGAGGTATTTTGAAACAGCGGACATTGTCAGAAAGACAGAAATTGGGAAAAGGGCTGAGGTGGTGAGTGATTATTTCTCAAAGGAGCAATGGAACACAAAATGGGTCTCAGTTTGGGTTAAGCAAGGGAGATGAGAAAAGGAAGTGTTATGAATTATTTACCACTGAATGTAGTTTAGCTTTGATCCTAGTCCTAATTGTAAGTTGTCTTGGTGTGTATGAACTGAAATAAAAGAGTTGCCAACTCTTCCGGCTGTGTATTTCCATGGACACACAAGTACCCCAGCAACACTGGGGACAATAATTCTGAGGTTAAATTAATTAGAAATGAGAAGCCTTTATTAGAGTTTGTCTATGGGTATTTGATAATGTGATAAACAGAGGCTCAGTTTGGATTCACTTATGAAGTATAAACTCAACAGCTGCTAAGAATGTGATCTACCAATAAATATCTTCCTCATTGTGAGCTAAAATGTCTGAAATCGTATCCTTAAAAATGCATTAATTTGGGTTCATCATTGTCTTCTCACTTGGTCTTTTCATTTCTAAGTAAAAAGTGCTCAAAGCAAAAGGTAGCATTTGTTAGGTGCACACTGAAAGATCTCCAAAAGGCTAACATATTAAGCTTTTAATATTTAAAGATGTCCATACATCCTCATTGGCCCAAGACAACCTTAGGTTATGCCTATTGTCCTGAAATAATTAATAGCAACCTTTTTCATGCCTAAAAGCCATATTAAATAATAAATTACACTCACCCTTTAAATACTATACTTTTAATCAATTAGTTTGCTATCCTAGTAATAGAAGAGACCCTATATGAAGCGGATGACAACAGGTCTTTCGTTACATTGATGTGCTCATAAGAGAGGAGTAATGAGCACTAATGATGAATGTCACCCATTTCATAGTTCTGCTTTAGCCCTGACCTGATCCGGGACATTTATCCTACTCATCCCTGGTTTTCCAGCTCTTCCACCCTCACGTGTGAAATGTAATACACAATCTCTCATACTTGGTTATAACCACTCCAACTATCAATTAAAACCAACCAAGAAAAACACACAACTAAATAATACACATACATAGGAGATCGTGCATATCATCTGCTAAGCAGAAACCTCTGATGGGTGCAAAAGGCCAAAATGGCCACCACTTCTGCTAGCAGAAGAGGAATTAGAGAGTAAAATGGGGGAAAAAAAAACAGAATAACTTACAAACTCAGTAATAGCCCTCAAGAAATGCAAAGTTGCCATTGGCATTCACTGAGCCAGCATTAACTGAACAGGTCTCAGAGCAAACTTGGCTTCCCCCAGATACTTCCCTCACCCTTGAGACTGGGTCAGCGAACCTCTGTGGGGTTCTCCATAACACTCCAGATTTCCTTTCTCATAACCCTTGCCGTACTTTCATGCTGTTATTTTTAAACTATCCATCCTTCATCTAGAACATAAATTCCATGATCCTAAAGAGAATTAACATGATAATGTCAGACGGTGGTCAAAGCAGTTTGTAATAATTCAGTGAATCCTCAAGGTCTCCCCACCAATGAGATTCCCCTTTTATCTGATTTTTTAAACAATGGAGGCTCGACTAGTTTTCTCCAGGTCATATTGTACATTTTCTAAGTGTTAGAATTAGTCTAGTATTCAAATGCAGAGCATTTCCAACCAATATACTATGTTGTCTGCCTTGGATAGCAGAAATCAGGCTGTCCTATTCTATATTTCTGTTCCCCTGAGTTTTGCACAACATCCACACCATAGTTAAATCCCCAAAATATTTCCAAAATGGATAAATAAATAAATACCTTTTAATACGCTGGCCCCTATGGTAGGTTCTATTCCAAAATAGTAAATAAATCACAGCTCCTACCTTGAGGATCTCACATCCCAATGAAATAGACAAAGCCTACTCAATAAGATGAAGATGGGGTGGATACTTTCAGTCTTTACCTTGATCCACATATTTTAACTTCAAAAGCCTTGTTGTTAACTTTAAAATAGGTTTTATGATTGAGCTCAATTTAACGTGGTATGTTGTAAAATTATCTTGTTAGAAGTACAAGAGAATTATAAGAAATATGCTAGACTCAAAACTGATATAGTATCTTATTGATGTCACAACACAAATGCTGAAGAAAAAATAATTGTTATGCTATTTTTCATTCCTCTTGAAGGTGGTGCATTTTCCTCCAGTAGCAGGTCAGTGAACAGGGAGAGCTGTGGACAGGAATGGTTGGGGACAGTTCTGGGATGCATATGAAACCCGGCTGGATATACTGTGATATGACGTGCTATGATACTTTTACTTTTTATGTTGTGATTTTTAAAAATATATATATTTTTAATTTTTTTTAATTCTAAGTTGTGAGGAATAACTAGAAGAGAGGTATAAGAACATTTCAAAAATGAAATAAGTCACATGTAAGAATATGATAACTGTCAGTTTAGGAAACTGCAGAGAAAGGGTTGTGGGGGACAATATGGAAGGGTGGGACAATAGTACTAGGGTTAAATTAATTAGGAATGAGAAACCTTTATTACGGTTTGTCTATGGGAAGGTGTTTGATAATATGACAAATAGATATTCTTCCATCATTAATGCAGAAACTTTTCCAGTCATAAATGTGCCTAGAATTATATGCTATGCCTTAAATCCTTTCTTGCTTGCTGAGACTTTAACATGAATTCTCAACATTTAAAGAGACCTTTCAGTTTCCCCAATCTCCTGCCACATGTCAACTCCATCTCTACCACACTGACACCATGATGACTGACGTTGGTTTTGGTCTGACATTTCAACCGTTGAAATACACAGCCACACTCACCCACACTCACACACACAGAGCCTTCAAGTTAAGATTTGATTGGCATCAGTCATTTCATAACCTGTCTCTTGGGGATTGGACCAATGGACCTTTTTAAAACTTGCCTTATTGAACTGACCCTTCTGATCTAGACGCATGATTCATACTTGCTAATCTTCTTGGGAGCCTTCCTTACTCTTAACAAGCCTGTCATTTCTTCCTTCTCTGAAATATTTTTCTCTAGGTACAAGATGATTTAAAATGTTATTTTTTTATGTCTCTTCTTGACTTTCGTGTGAAAAAAAAATCATATAAACGTATCAAAGAAGTAGTTATTCAACCTGATTAGTGAGTGTCCTCAAAGGACTATAGACATCACCATGTATGTGGATTACATCTTAAAGGCACATCTGGCTTCAATCCAATTCAACAAATAAAGCACCATAAAACATTAAATTTACAACTTCTTTAGAGTTTAGTAAAACTTTCAGCCCAGAGAAAGAATCTCTAAGTCCTCTCTCTCAGATAATTAGCCTCTGTCTGAACATTTTCTGTTAATAAAAGTTATTTGAAAGAATTTCATTTGGGGTACCTCTACCTCCTAAATGTTATTCCTTACTTAATATTGAAATCCACCTTCTTTAACTTCATCCTCCTAAGTTCTAGTTTTGTCATTTGAGCAGTAAAATGAACGCAAAGGTTTGTATCTTTCTCATACATGACCTCAGGACAATCTCTTCCCCAAGGTCCTTCTTTACCACCTCTCACATTCCCCACAGATGCCCAAAGGTCCACATTTGTGATGGGGGTTGTGATCATACTTACAGGTTCTTTCAGAACGTGGCTCACCTCTTGCTCTCTTCCTGTCTAATCTCCTTTTAATCACAATGGGGTCTTCTTTTTCCAGGTTGAAAATCATTTTTTTAATGGAAGCACAAACATGCCCTGAACAGAAAAGAGAATTGTCATTTATTGGGGATTTCATATGCATCCAGCCCTGTTCTGAATGCAAGATGGGAAAGATACAATGATGCGAGAAATATAATATCCTCAAGATGTTTGCAGGCTATTGGGGGAAAAGATACACAGTTAATATATGGATGAATATAGGGTAAAATGATGTGATATATATTATTCTTTAAAATGACTCAAACAGTTTACAATTATATAGGAGCACTGCATGATTTCTGTCTGATGGAGAAAAGGAAAGGGAGAGCTCTTCTGCCATGTGAAGGCAAAGGAAGCAATGACTAAAAACCCACAAGATGAAGAAACACAAATCAACATTTTATATATAGCTATACTACATGTACACCTTCGATGCAGTAGTGATCTCTTCCTCCATGGTTCCAAACCTCTAACCTTCTCAGGATATAACTTATCTCACAAAATTATTAGGAATACTTCCTGCACACAGTTCTCCGGATCCAAAGTCCATCAGTGTGTCCTTAATACCAAGGGGGGAAATACAATAATGTAAATTTCCCAATTTTCTTTATCCTTAAATGATACTATTTCTCTACCTGCGTCCTTCACTTCAGTATTCTAAAGATGATAACAATTTCAAAGGATCCTTTCAAAAAATTTTCAAATTTTGGCTTTCATCTTCTTAATCTTGAGGTGCTAAAATTTCCAAATTACTGCCTCTCCTACAATACCTCCTTCTTAAGGAAGTTGCCATAGCCTCAGAGTCTGGGAAGGGCAACTCATGGCTCTAGCCCTAGGGGTGGATATTTAACCTATGATTGGTAAGGGACCACGTCAGAATGTGGACAATAGTCAATTGAAAGACAGTTAGCTCTTAAAATGGGAGATTGTGTTGTCAGAGCTGGAGTAAGGAGCAAGGCAAAGGGAAGGCCAATCGGAGAAAAGCTAAGAGGAGCAGGCAGGCCCTCAGTGAGCCTTACAAGCCTGCTGAGAGAAGGGACAGAACAGCTGAAGCACGCCAGGGGCACAGAAGCCGGAGACCGTGTGGCCCAATGAGCGGTTGACAGGCCATCCTCTGTTCACACCTCGCCTCATCTCGCCATGCTGTGGATGTCCAGGCAGATCTTAGTTTGGGGAACTTTCCTAACTGCAATAGTGCCTGTGATGTCCTTCCAATACACTCTCTTTTCATCTGAGCCAGGGTGGGTGGGCTTTTTTTTATCTCAGAGCAAAGTGATCCTTGACTAAAACACACCTGCAGGCTCTCCTCACCCTTCTCTTAGAGTCCAGCTGGGTCTTAACCACTGTCTACCAGCGCAGCTTCTAAAACTCTGTACAGGAAAAAAAAATATGTATAGGAGTATGATTTTAAAAAATGGTGGTGTTGATTTTAACACTTGTGTTCAGTACTTAAAATTAAGCAAAAGAATGGTAGTTGTATATTATTTCCTTTTCATAACAAAGAAATGGAAGTGTTTGCAACTAGAGTTTGATGGAAAAAGGGAAAAGATAAACTGGAGGGATTTGTGTACTTTATCCCTGAAAGAAATAAAAAATCAAGATACTGTTTGAGTGTTTTGATGAGGAGTAACATAAAGTCAGAAGGGCTACAAAAAGAAGTCTTAGAGTGCACCACACCTAATGGAAGAAAAAATTAATCCAGTAAACAATAAAAGATTAGACTCTCTTTTCTGGTTGACTGTGCTGTTCTTTTACTATGAGCTTCCCATGAGATTGCCAAGTCAAGATTTGCCATGAACCAGAGAGGATACGAGTGGAACGAGCAGGAAAAAAAATAGAACTTTTCCCCCAGCAGAAAATAAAAGCTGAATAAGGTCTTCTGATTAATTTTCCACACCTTTGTCTTTCCAAGCAAAAAATCCATATACTCATTCAAACATACTCATCAGGGAGAAAATATATTCTAATAAAAAGTAGACAGCAGCAAGAGTCACAGTTCAGGGTCTCGGTCTCATTCCCCATGTGTTAGAAATGGAGAAAAACACCTGCCTGGCCTCTACCCACAGGCTGAAATGAAATCAAATGTGGATGTGAATGAGAAAGAATTTTGTAAAATTAAAAGAGGCCCTATGAATGCAATATTCTGTAATCTGTCAGTTGTATATTTTTTCTTTTTTTGCAAACCTGGGAGGAATAGGGAATAAAATAATATGCTTCTCATGTCTCCCTCGCACATTTCCTTTAAAAGTTTGAAAAGTAGTAATTAAAACTTCAGATAAATCCAAAGTTTGCTCATCTATAATGTCTTCAGTGTTTTCTGGCTCTTTGAATGTCAATGAGTATATACCTCAAAATTACTCCTGTCAATTATGAAGGTCCTTATCTTTGCATTGATTTTTACATGTGTAGATCAATAGCAGGATATGGCCCAATAATTAATATTGGGAAACTGAATTGCTTTTTTTCCCAGGCATTTAGCTTTAGTCAGAGAAATATTTCCCTTTTACTCACACTGTGCTTTTATATTTATTCCCTTTTCTTTGTTTCTAAAACAAATTCTCCCACATAATAATACTAATTGTTTTTAAGTCATCAAATAAAATTCGGTACCCCCTGCATTTATTTAAATAAGGCTGGAGTTTGGGTAGTTATACACAAAATATCCTCTGCCAAAATACTTAAAGTACAGATTAACTTCTGTAGTCTACTCAGCCCACACACTCCCCATGTATTCTCTGACTCTGGCGTAATTTTACTCAAGGCCTTTTCTTAAAAATAAATCTTACAGATTTTGTGCCCAGAATTTTGTGAAGCACTGGAAAAACAAAAATGAACAGTTCATTACATGGAAAGAGACAGGCACAAGGAACCCTCTGTGATCTGTACAGCCATCCGCGCAGGTATATCACGCAACAGCGAGAGGTCCTCCTCCGGGACAACTCGCTTACCCTGACAAGAGAACTGATTGCGCACGTCACTTTCCAGCAGCTTTCAGTGACTTCCCGTTGAGATCTCAAAAGCGACCATGGCGGGAATATTTACACCATGAGAATAAGCAAAGGCACAAATCAAACTCTCCACCCACCCCTTGGATAACCATTTGTTAAACATTTATCCACCTAACCATCTTTAATCATTCCTGGGAGATTATGAAACGTTGGGTGATGACTTAAGGCTGCTGACCTTGAACTCTCCGTTACTCTGTGTGCCATAATGCAATGGAAAAAAAGGCTTTTATGAATTGTGCTAGTGTTTGTGCATAGTCTTTCAACAATTGTGGCACAAGGTCAATTGTTCGGAAGAATAGAACTGTGTTAACTTTAATTCTTTGATCAAACTGGCCAAGAAGCAGTGTGAACTAACCATTTAAATAAACAAATACATTAAATAAGTACATGTCAACCAGGTAACTTTTGTCATTGAGTTAATCTCTAGTACAGGATTTTTCAAAAGATGAGAGTCCTATCTCCTAGTGCTTTTGAGATTTTTTGCTATTTCTGAAGTTTGAAATGTGTAGGGAACTGTCACAAAATAAACCTCAGTGATGTCACTTTGTCTTTGAATAGGCATGGTGAGACAGTCAAATAACTGACTGATCACTCCAATTCAGATGAAGTTCCCATTAGGACAGAAAATCAAATACAGGTCAATACATAATAAACCTGAGTTTACCATAGGTCAGAAGTCACAAGAGTTTCACTACATCCTACCAGTGAGCCAGATGAGAAAGATTAACCATGACAATGTGGTTCTCTCTCCTCCGGAAGTTTCAGCCTGTGATCTTATCCATGCCACAAAATTTTTATTATTTTTGATCATTACAGAATATAGGGTTAGTAGAGAAAACCTCAAAAGAGATAGGTCAAAAGAAGAAAATAGCATACTATAAATCATCATTTCACAATTATCACTATTAATGTTATAATGCACTTACTTTCATGCATGTATATTTTGTGTTTATGCCTATACATGTATATTTTATAAAGAGATAATGCAGTTAGATTTGAAACTGCTTTTGTTTATCATGCATATAAATATTTTGGTATTATTACATATTGTTATTACATAACTTAAATGCCAGCAATACATTTCTTTCTATAGCCTTAGTATTATGTAAACAACTCCTTATATTGTAAATGTAAGTTGTTTTCAACTTTTTTCCTATAAATAATATAGTGATGATGTCCATGAAGTTCATCTTCACATATGCATCTATAAATAATTCCTTAGACTAAATTCTTTAAAATGGTAGTTTAAGATCAAAGGGCAAAAAAAATTCAAAGAGTGATGACAAATATTGCCAAATTGTTTTTCTACAGAAGTTGTACCACATCTCACCTTTGCCACAATGTATGAAAGTACATTTTCCTATATCTTCACCAAAATCACAATTTATTTTGATTTATTATTTTTCCTTCTAATGATTAAAAATGCTACATTTCTTTCATTTCTATTTCTTAGTGCATAAATTAAAATTTTTATTAATGCATAAATTTATCAGTCACTTGAAATTCTTCTATGAATTTTTCTATGAATTTCTATGAATTTTTCTATGAAATTCTTCTATGAATTCTTCATAGAATTTCCTATTCTATGTCTTTTGTCCAATTTTCTTGGGAAAGATGGGAGCTTTTTATATAGGAAGTATATGAATACTTTTGTCTCTATGTTATAAATATTTCCTCAACCTGACATGCTAATAAATTTCAGGGTCAAAATTACTTCGATGTTACTTTTCTTATGACATTTATCTGTTATAAAACAAACCCATTTGTTCTTCATCACCTATGGAATAAAGTCAGTTCCTCAACTTACAAATGTTGTTAACAATAATGATAATAGTGATTATTGTTATGATAAAATATTTATACAACACATGGAGTTTATAGTACATTTACAAAGTACAAGTACAAAGCACTAAGCAGTGTGGCGTTCCCTATGTAAGTCACTACATGTTATAGGAGTTATCACAAACCACCTTGTATTACACTTAAGAAAAACAGATTTATCTTACAACATTAATGTGTTCCAGATGAAGAAATTGAGACAAGAAAGCTACGTGACTTGCTCAAATCCACAGAAAGTGATTAAAATAATTTCTTCTGACTAATCCATTATTACTTTCCATTTTGTACCCTACCACATGATAGTCCACCAGTTAAACCCACTCTGTATTTCGAGTATTATTTCTAATTTCTTTCAATAAGCAAGCCTGGTCTCCCTTCAGTAGGCCTAACGCTCAAGTGTGATTTTCATCTTAGCAACTTGAATTTGCTCAGGCAGCAGCCAACTCCCCAGCTATGTCCTATCACTGCCTCTCCACACGTACAAATACTACCCACTCTCAAAACTGTCTCGAGTTCAACTGCTTTTATAAAAATGCCCTTTATTTCTTAAATCTAGAGTGAACTAGGACTTCTTTTGATTTCTGTTTTATATATGGTTGATAATAATGATAATAGCTAACATGCATTAACCATTTTCAGGTGAGGAGATTAAAGCACATCACATGCCATATGGTTCTTTTAGGCTCTGTATGTTCATTGGTATAAATCTTGACCTCTCCATTAGCTTGCAGAGACATATCAACTTATTTATATTTCTACCAGCCACAAGTACAACATTGTACATATTCCAGACACCTTCTAAATACTCATTGAGCAAACACTGTCTACACTGTTACCAGATTACTCATTTAGCAGCTCTTTTACCTGCATAAACAGTATACACACATTGTATGAATCAGTTAATGATTGTAATGTGTCTTAGGTAATAAAAGATAGTTAAAAATCCTTTACTTTGTTAGCTACTATTACCTTACTACCAAAGATTAGATTTAACTGTGTTTAAGATTGGGAGAATTTAGTTATATGACTAGCATAAATCTTGTCCACCCTTGCCCTTGCTTGAAAATTGATCACTATAAGCAATTGTTTGTTCACATTTGTTTTTGCGACTCATGAGCAAAATATTTCCCTCAGCTGATGATAACACATCATAACTGCCCCAGATATGTTGTTCAAAGGAGGTTATATCAGTTTAAGTTCCCATAGAGGATACACTAATCATATAAATAAATTATACATGGGTACAGGAAATTACATTATAGCAAATTGGACAAATTGAGTTTAACAGAAGAAAACATAATTGTGTAATTTTAGGAAGGAATAAATATTGACCAAAATGCACATTTTTACAAGTAATGGTATCTCTGATCAGCAATAAACATGTTTCTTGATCAATATTTGTAGTTTGATTCATTTCCTGCCATATAGGACTTGATGGGCTCGTCAATAAACACAAAGTTGGGTTTTTTTTAAGGGAAGTTTGTTTTAAACTAAGCCTTTCTAAAAGTTCCTTTTTTTTCTTTCTTGTGTAAGTCACCTAAATGTCTGCAGAAATAGTATTACAGTGGATGGAGGGATCTGATGAAAAAGGGAAATTGCTTGGGATACGGATAGAGGCAAGAAAGACTTCTAAGATTTTGAAATGTAAAGGACTCAGCGAGCAACATGAGAATAAGACTGAAAGTGTCCATGGTATTGCTGCGGTGATGAACCTGGTGAATTACTGACCCAGAGCATAGAAGGAAAGAGCTACAATGAAGCACCACTGGCATCATGTTTTTGAGAGCCTTAAATGAAGTACTGTAGTGCAAAGACCTTATTTTTTATGAAATAGAAAGTCAAAAAAAAAAAAAAAAGCAAGTAGAGGATCATTGAATCATTGTTGAATCATTGACATCCCAACAGCCTGCGAAGTATATAAATTTATCTTATCTGCAAATGTGAGAAGTACCATAAGGCCAGGCAATAGGCCAAAGGACAGTAAAAGAATGGAAATTACACAGAAACCTTCAAGTGTCTGGCTGAGTACCTTTCTATAAAGCACAATGATTCTCAATGATCTTTCTAGAATCCAGAATTTCAATGTTGTGGATGAACTTGACAAAATGCAAACATAATTAAGAAACAATGGCTTCCACAAGTTGTCTCCAAGCATCAAACCAGGCATCACCCACTGAAGTCCTATCATCTCCATCTGTGAGCCAAGACCTAAGATTAGGATTGCTTTGATAGTGGAGGTTTCTCGATCAATACAATGTCTCTTTAAGAATGGGGCTCAGGGCCAACTAGTTAGAATGCAAGGGAGAGGCTGACCACTATTGCCATCAACACACATGTGGTGACCTCTGGATCCCACAAGGACAGACATTTCTGCTCAGAACATGAAGCAAGAGTAGCGACTAACTTAGAAATCAGACTAAAAAATAGTACTGCTTCTTGTAGGAATACAAAAGTCAACAGAGACTGCACAGAGGAGTAAATAGAATTATATAGGAATATTTTTTTAAAATAGTCCCAACAACATCCAACTCAAATGAGGTAACCATCCAGCACAGGTGGTGAACCCCCAAGGCAGAGGTGGTTCAGTGAGAGTGGATTGAAGACAAAGCCCTGAGAGAGAATTTTACAATATCTATCTTTGTCTCACTGAGTTTATGAACCCAAATCCGATTTGAGCAACTGAAGAGCTGCTTGCTAGATGGGATACTATTTTCTGCAATAGTCTGTCCTTCATGCTAAGATTATAAAAAATATTAGATAGACAGGGGTCCAATAAGGCAGCCCTAGGACACAGGTGTGGAAAAGAAAGAATGAGAGGAAAGGGAAGAACTGTGAGGCATTTCGGTAAAAGGAGCCCCTTCTTAACTTGGGTTTGCACAGATATGTTCTTTTTATGTGTATATATACATAACTTCATTGTAAGAAAAATAATTATAAAAATCCAAAATCAGGAAATAAAAATGCTATCAATATTACATTAATGAAGAGTAACAATCATCAAATATACAGATAACACAGATGGGATTGAGAATTTTCTTGAGGAAGAATCTATTCCTCCTTCACATTGTATTTTAGTTCAAGATATCATCAATGAAAATTAATTTCTTTAATCTACTTTTTGATCAATAATTATTTGAAGATGATCAACAATCGATCCGTATTGATCTCGCATGAACCAATACTGCAATTACTGTTTGCCAGGACCGAGAAAGGCACTGTCACTGTCACTCACTCTTCTTTAAATATTAGGGTTTCATCTGTAACAACCACTGTGTTATATCATGAAGTGTTTCTAATAAATGTTAGAGTAACCCAACACGGTAGATATTTTTTTTCCATTTTACTGGAATGGAAACTCAGACTTAAGTCAAAATCACACAGCCAGTCAGTGTGAGAGTCCGTCTCAGCTCTGGATTCTTCTTCAAAGCTCTTGCTCTTCCTCCTCTGTGTTTTCATGTGACAATCTTCCTCAGGGAGAAAAATAATTTAATCCACTCTTATCAGATATACCAGAGCATAAACAAAAATGTGTATCGCACTTCAAAGTATTTACTCCACGGGGCTAATTACCTATTTCAACTTTGAACTCTTTTATAGAAACTGCCCTCAGAGCCTGTTTACAAGCTGTGGAAGACAATGAGTCTCAAGCTTGTAATCAACCCCCCTCATCACCGGAATAAGCAGCTGCCTCCTTCCCCACATGAGTTTGGGGGCACAGAAAAGCCACGGCGTCTCCCTAGATGCCCCCCCCAGGGTGAAGGCTGAAATCCCCTTCCCATTCATATCTCCAAAATAAATGTTCTATCTTCTGAGATGTGTTGGTTTTACAGATTGTAAAAGCGATTATGCTCATCATATAAAATTTTCAAAACACAAAAAATACGAAAATAGTTGAGAAAATAATCTATGATTTCATCATCCAGAAATAATCATGGTAAGTACATCAAGATATTTTCTTCCATTCTTTTAATAATACCCATATCTATAATTTCTAAAGATTATGAAATCTGGCTGCTGTGTGTCTATTTTATTCATTTAACAATACAATGAGTATTTTCCTTCATAATAAAATAAACTTCAAAATGTAAAAATAAAAACAGAGTTACATCTATGTTCATCAATTGTAACAAATGTCCCACTCCAGTCAGGGATATTGATAATGGGGGAGACTGTGCACGCGCAGGAGTGGGGTTACATGGAAAACACCTTTCCTTCAAGTATGCTGTGAAGCTAAAATTGTTCTAAAATATAGTTTTATTTTAAAAAATTAACAGAAAGGAAGGAAAGAAGGTAAGAAGAGAGGAAAAAGTCTTGCCATATTAAATATTAAGACATGATCACTATATAGTACAGTGTGGTAGTAATGTGTCAATAAATATGTAGAAGAGTTGAAAGAAGAGACCACGTCTATTTAGAAACTTGATTTATGACATAATGAGCATTACGAATCAATGGGAATGGATGAGCTATTTAATATGTTGTTCTAGGATAATTGGTTATCCAAGTGAAATCAAATCCCTACCTTAAACCACACACAAAAAAATGAATTCCATGTGTGTTAAAAATTTACACATTAAGTGGCAAAAAACTATAAATCTTAAAAGAAGCTGTAAGGAAATATCTCTCACCCTGGCTGGTGTGGCTCACTGGACTGAGTGCCGGCCTGAGAACCAAAAGGTCATCAGTTTGATTCCCAGTCAGGGCACCTGCCTGGGTTGCAGGTCCCCAGTTGGGGGCAGGCAAGAGGCAACTGATCAATGTCTCTTTCACATATCAATGTTTTCCTTTCTCCCTCCCTTCCCTTCTCTCTAAAAATAAATAAATAAAATCTTTTTTAAAAAGAAAGAAAATTCCTCTAGGTAAGTGAGGGTTTTTTTTTTTTCTTTTTAAAATAAGACATCAAAAACAAAACCATAAAGAAAAATATTTAAAATTAGGCATGTGTTTTCATCAAAAAACAATAATGTGTTTGCATTAAATCCTCGTTTAATGTAGTCAATAATTTCTTGAAACTGCAGTGAAACAATGTATAACAAAACCAATTTACCATAGGCTAATTGATATAAACAAGAGTTAAGTTCCTATAGCATCTCATCAACATTATAATGAAACAACACTGAACAAAGCAATGTTATTCGAGGACCTGCTCTGTGTGTGTGTGTGTGTATATATCTACTTACATATTTATGTACATAATACATGAGGATAGATGTGTTAAATATACATAGATATATATTAAATATGTATACAGATTTAAAATAAATAAAGTTGAGTCTGCTTTAGCACACCATAACTGTTCTACCCTGGATACCTTTTCCTCCTTAAGTTAGTCTGATAAATTCCTGTACTGCCTCTGATATATACCTAACCCTTTAATTCTGAGGACGCTTGCCTGACAACTGTTCCCCACCTCACTTGGCCAAGCAGAGTCAGTCGTCTATCCTTTGCGCCGTATCTATACTCTGCACATTCCTCCATTAGAAGGACAACCCCTCCGTGATTCAGGATTCAGCCTGACAGACCCATTATCCAAACTCCAGTCTGACCATTGCTAAGGTTCTATCATTCCTAGCTGCTATGCAATAGCATACATATTGTAAACTGCATTCGTTACATCAAAACTGTTCTTTTTTTAAAAAGGCCATCTGGTTATCTATTGCTGCATAACAAATTACCCTGAAATATAATGGGTTAAAAGAACCCAGTTTGTAATATTTCATGACTTTGTAGGTCTGGAGTTCAGGAAGGGCTCTGCTGAGTTATTCTATTCCATGTTGCATTAACTGAACCCATGTGGTGGTGCTTAGCAGAGTGCTCAGCAGGACAGCTTCATTAAGAGCCTCCTGCTTGGGTAGGCAGGGCTCCTAGGCTGGGGCCAGCTGGGACCATTGACCAGAGCAGCGCCACGTGCCTCTGTAACTTGGCAGTTTTTAGAGTGGTCAGACTTTTTACGCAGAGACTCAGGACTCCCAGAGAGAGTGATCCAAGAGACAGAAATTAGAAACTGACAGTTTTGTTTAAGGCTTTCACTGAGAAAGTGGCATAACATCGCTTCTACCGTATTCTGTTGGTTAAAGGAGTCCCAGATTCAAGGAGAAGAGGCATAGGTTATATTTCTCATTAAGGAAAGTGTCAAAGAATGGGCAGCCATCTTTAATCTGTCATGTCATAGAAAACATTGATGTAGATTTGAAGATTTTTTGGTAGATTTTTAGCTATGTTTAAAACCAACAAGGAACCAATATCTCTAGAAGGTCACTGTCCTAAACAACTTTCTGTGACAATGAAAATATTTTCTGTGTGGTCGACTATAGTAGCTATGTGTTACATACATGTGACTATTGGGCACTTGAAATGTAGGTGTGACCAAGTCACTGAATTTTAATTTTTACTTAATTTAAATTCAAATAGTCCTAAGTGGATAGTTGCTTCTGTATTTGGACAGCATCGCTCTATAATGTAAAAGACATTCTTGTAAATCAACAAGAAAAGGACAGAAAACCAAAATAAAAATGGCCAAAGGATATGGACAGATAATTCACAGAAATAAAAACTCAACTGCCTCTCAAATATATGAAAGGTATCCAAGCTCAAAAATAATCAGAGAAATGGAAATCAAAATAGTGACACGTGTTACAGTTATCTGAATAACAGAAGTTAGCACACCAGAAAATGCCAAGTATTGCTTAGAAACATAAAGAATTACCCTCTTTCACTGTTAATGGGAAGACAGGCTGGAATAGCTATTTCTGAGAGCAATCTGGCAATACCTGTTCCAATTAAGTATCATATACTCTGTGATTCATTGTAATCTCTAGGACAAGGACAAGGGTATGCCTTGTAGCAGGAAGGTAGAGACAAGTTAGGTGCCCATTACTGGAGGAAGGGAAAAGTAAAATGCGATGGATAAATATTTTGGAATATTACACAGTCCTTAGAAACAATGGCTACAACCAAAGCATATAAATCAAAATGAATGGATATTAAAAACAAAATGCTGAGTTTAAGCATTAAGAAACATTATCAGCCCTATAGCACAATGTTTTTGAAAAAATATAATTGCATATACATATGAATTAACTATATATATATTCTATAAGGATACATCCAAGTTTAAGGATACTTGATTCTTAAACACATTGTTGATTAGCAAATGGGGAGCTTCCTGGGGAAGATCTGAAACAGACACTGAACAAGGAAGGTGAGGAGAGACCAGAGATAGAGGCAGGTCACTCCAGATTGACAGGTGGCAGTTTTAATAAGCAAGGAAACTTACATACGAAGCTTGTCTTGACAACTGCAAGACGTATAGATGTCCATATCCACCAGCGAGAATCTTAAAGGTTTATACAGAGGCCTCAGTGAGGTTGGATCTTGGTATACCATCTACATGGTACCAACAGCACATTGCTCTCTCAAGGCTACATCTCTGAAAACAGCTCCCACTGTGGTTATGGTGGGAAGGGAATTTAGCAGAAGGACAGGAAGGGAATGCCTAGGGAAGGCAGTGTAGGGGAGGGAGGGAGTGGGGAGGAAACTTGCCCCGCTAATTGTTAACAATAGTTAACCATATACTAAGGACTATGATTATTGCAGTCCCCTGGATTTGAGGTTTCCAAAATTAATACCCGTATCCCAACACTTACACAACATCTTGAACATAGTCCTTGATAAATGCCTTCTGATGGATTAATTAATAAACTAATTAACTAATACTGTTAGAAAGTCCAGATGAAGAGCATTATAAGAAATGGCATTAAAACTGCTTGGTAAAAGAGGGTTTGCAGCCACTCTACACTGTTCTCTTTGTGGATACTTCTCCAGTGCCGAGAAGAATTCAGCAGCTGCCCAGCTATCCATTCCACTCGTTCAGGCAGAGCTGGAGAAATAAGGTCCTAATCCCTGGAACCGATGCATGTTATATGGCAAAGTCTTCACAGATATGATTAAACTAAGGTCTTGAACAGGGATACTATCCCATCTCAGCCAGACCTAAATACGGTCAGGTATCCTTATATACGAAGAAGGCAGAGGAACATTTGGCACGCACCCAGAGAAGGAGGCAATGTGAAGACGGAGGGGAGAAAGATTTGAAGGTAGTGAACCAAGGAACTCTCGCAGCCACTGGAAGCTGGAAGTAACCAGGAATGGATTCTCTGCCAGGAGGAGTCCGGCCCTCCCAGTGCTCTGATTTTGGCCCACTAGTACTGACTTTAGACTTCTGGTTTCCAGAATCGTATGAAAATAAATTTCTAAGCCAGCCAGTTGGTGATAACTTGGGACAGTAGCCACAGGAAACTATTCATAATAACTAATCACCAAAGGGGAAATGAAAGATGCTGAGAGACTGAATGATTTGCTAAAGTCCAAATACACCTCTCTGGACTGATCTAAGGCTTACATTCATTATGCAAGGTGGCTTTCCCAGTGGGCAGAAATGTGAAGAGGTGTCACCCAGCGATGAGATTAGAAATTTGACATAGCCAGTGGTTTAGAAATTAGAACATTCTTAGTTTTTTATATCCTTCTCACTCTGGATCAAGAGAGACAAAATCCCTGCTCCCATTTCTACAGGTCCCCAGTTCTTAATTCTAGTCTTAAATACCACTGCTTCCCCCAAGCATTTGGCACAGGAATTACATCACCTTTTAATATCTCTGCAGCCCCTGCGCACAATCTCCCTGTATCCCTCATAGACGTCCAAATGTATGACATTAAACACAAGATAATTACTCTATGTCACAGGATAGTTGCTGTTTTCTAAACTCTGCTTTTCTCTCTGGTTTATGGTTCTTAATCTTGACTTGTCAGAATCACCTGGGATGTTCTAACGTTTACTGATGTGTGAGTCCCATCAGCTGAAGTGCTTATTTAACTGGTCTGGGGTGCAGCCTGGGTGCAGGGAGTTTTAAGCACTTCCTGGGTGGTCTCCCCTGCAACCCAAGTTGAGGATTGCTGGTCTTTTCTTTTCCTTTCTTTCAAATCCGTTCTAGGAAAAAGAAAGGATAAGATCTCCATTCAACACACCTAAAAGTGGAAACAAATCACCATATTACTTCTTCCAGAAATCTTGATAATTTAAACCTAACATTTATTTGAAAGGTGAAGAATGTCTAATCTTACTAAAGGATACACAAGCATGGAGTAGATGCCGGAAGACAGGGCTATCCTCGATCCTCCTGGTTAGACCATAACTGGCAACAAGCCCAGCTTCGCCCACAGTTCCCTTGACCTGCCACACATAGCAATAGTGCCGAAAGTCCGGAGCCCAGGCGTTTGGTCCAACTGAGGTCACTCGCTCAATAGAAAACCCACAAGCCTTTCTCTTCCAAACCAGTTCCAGTCATAGCCCAGCAGCCTGAAATTTCTGAAGGGGGTGAAAACAGCTTGGTGCTCAGTTTGCCATACCAACGACCTAAGTACATTTATAAGGGTTGTGGAACTTTAACATCTTCATTTTTCCTCCTATGTTCTAATTTCCTGCTTCTCCTCACTATTTATGTTCACCTGTTACCCAATTAGCACCCCAGTAAGCTGAACTCTGTAGTTGTTTTACCTTAGTAATTAACCCTCTCCAGACTCCTCCTCTGCAAAGAGCTCCTGATTAATGTAAACTGCTCAATTATTCACCTAACAACAGGAAGCTTCCCACAGCCCACCAGGAGGAGAACAATTTTTTTTCCTTACATTTCTAAATGTGCCCAGTATTGGCAGAGAAGAAAAATTTCCCTGAAATAATCTAGAGGACTTGGTTGAGATTTATGATAAGAGCCTGCATTTATAAAATGCCATCACCTGCCTACTGGTTTGGAGATGATCAGCATCTATAGTCGAAGAAAATGCTAACTTGAACAAGGAAATTCAGTGGCTTTTTAAAAAAATTCTATCAACAGCGGACATGAATTTCTAATTAATGACTACAGTAGCATATAGAAAAGATGTAAAGAAAGAAAGGGGAGAAAGAAAGGAGAAAAAAGGGGGAAAAGGGGAAGCCAGGAGGGTAAATACTGAAACCCAACATCTTTAAGAGATGGATGGTCTGTTTAAGCAACATTTTCTTACAACTGATTGTATTGTGACTCCTTGTTACTAAAAATACAGCATAATATGTTTAATAAAGACACTTCAATTAAACATTACTTTTCTGAAAACTTCTGAAAGAACTTCAGAATTTCAAGCTCTTAAACACATATTAATTACCATGAACAACAATTTGGCAAGGTAATAAAGTGGGAGACAGTAGCAAGTTCGTAGTATCTATTTGTTTCTGTGGTTCACATCTATAAAATTTTAAATTTATGGTAGGTCAGAGATGTGAGGACAACACCATTTTCCAGAAAGGTATATACCATTGTGTAAATATCAGAGCAGGTCTTAACCATATTTGTACCTGTTATAAAGAATTGCATGTAACTTAACTGCCTACATAGCCTACATGTATATATTTAAGGGGGAAACATCACTTCCTAATCTAGACCAAAATTTATTGATCACTTTTTGTTCTCATTTTCCTTACACACACTTTATTCATAAGGTAATTATCCTACAACTGAAAAGAAAGAAGGCATACAGGAATGCAGAAGCCCGTGTGAATAACTGGATGGAAGACTATAAAGAAGGTGACTTTAATTTTATCTGGAAAGAAAATTAGTAAAAGTTAAAATATTGCCTTTTGGACAACTGAGGCAGAGACGCTTCCAAGAGCCGCGTGAAAGTGGTCCTCTGCTTACATGAGTTCCCTGAAATGTTTCCACTGCAGGCAACTGCAAAAGCCAGGCATATCTGCAGGCTGCTGGGCTCTGCTCTTTCCGTCATGGATAGTCTCCCTTTTCCAGAAGCCTTCTTTAACTGTAATTTTAATCCGACCTAAACTTGGATGAGAAACAAAATAATAAAAGACCCTCCTGCATACTAAATGTCTAAACCCTGTGAAGCTATTTGCAGACAAGGGGGAGCAGCTCCTAGCTGGGACTCTCCTGCTCCTCCGAAAGCAGTTTGCAAGCCGCAGCATCCAGTAGCAGAGAAGAGCAGTTACCTCTTCCTATGAAATTTTAACAATTCACTAACTGGAAAAGACTGCATAAAGGGATGCAGGCTCAGGAGCATCTAAGCAGCAACAAATTCTGAGAGAACGAAGGATGGAGAAAGGGGAGATGTGGCGACTCCGACAGAATAAAAAGGGAAGAGAAAGAGGAGGGAGATTTGATGGAAATAGGAACAAAGAGAGGAGAGACAGGAAGGTAAAAGAGTTGAAGAGATTAAGAGGACCAGGGAGAGGAAAGGGAGAAAGGATTTGAATACAATTCAAATCTCTAATCTGGTTTTACTTTTTAATCTCCTTTGCAGGGAAGGTTTGAATGTAAAATGCTGATTGCTCCACATTTTTTTCTAAGCGCCCCTAACTGACCAAACCATGTGTTAAAAACAGTTTCCCTCCTGGAAGGGATTATGCCCTTTGACTTTCAAAGACATCTCTCCCCTTCCCAACATCAATAAGGTTTGATGGTGTGTGCGCGAGGCTGTGGAGCGCAGCAGGGCGTCTGCAGAGCAGGAAATTTCGCAGAAGTCTGCCGGGCTGGCGCAGGGGAGGCATTGTCTCCGCAGCACCCTCAGCTCGGACAATGTAGGCATATTTGTTTGTAAATATGCATCTGATGTATGTGCTCACATAAATAAATAAGCTTAAATATAATATCCAAATGAACAACGGGAGAAAAATTGTCGATTTTTGAGTGTGTCAAATAATGTCTGCAAACAAAGTGTTTTGCAACCGCCGGCAGCCCGGTCCATCCCTGAGGCCACCCTGCCATCTAGTGGAACTCTGCCTGAACTCCGCCTGCAGCCTCCGTGGGCCTCATTTACCCTCACAGCTGGAGACAAGGAAGCGTTTTCTCCTAAATGTATTAACTGAGCAGTGCTATACACTAGAAACAAATTAATATATAATTCTTCTGTGTCTTAAGGTCATTATTGTCGAGGCATAAATTAATAGAGCTATTCCAGTTCATTATTTTGGAGTTTGCTTCTGCATGTCTGAGCACATATGTGAAAATCGGCTTCCCCTCAATGCGGAGGGGGGAGACAGAAGGAGGCCTAAAAGTAGTTAAGACAGAGGAGACGAGCAGACTCTCTGACCTAAAAGCCAGGCAAGAATGAGGTGTTTCAGAGGCAGCTGCTTTACCCCTCAATACCCTGAGCCCAGCTTCAACGCATTCTCACACAGTGGAGCTGAAACAGGAGGTGGTGGTGGGTGGGCGAGGAGGCCAAATCAGAAGGCAGTACTGTAAACTTACTTGGTTCAGCTTGGTATGAGGCACAATGTCCGGTTACGAGCAAACAAGGGCACCGCTTCCTGAGCACAGGTAATATATCTATGTCCGGTCTGACCAGCCGGGCTATTGAAGAGGAAGTAAGGATGGTCATCTCCTTATCCCAGAGATGGGTACGTTTTTATCACCATGCCCCATATTGGTGAATTTCCAGATCATGTACAGCATCCTACTGTGAAATAAAATACACACAGCAATAGAAAGGGAAGACCCTGGGGTGGGATGGGTGGGATGAAATCCTCCCCCACACCGAATTTCATTTCTTTTCAGGATGCACAGGGGCACAGGCACTTGAGCAAGGGGCTAGACCTACTTCTTTTCCCTTTGCTCTGGTCTCTTCGGAGATTCTGATGAGATTATGGAACTCTACCCTTTCCTCGAGTAAAACAAATTTTAAGATTTTATTTATTTATGTTTAGAGAGAGGTGAAGGGAGGGAGAAAGACAGGGAGAGAAGCATCAATGTGCAGGAGATACATCAATTGGTCGCCTCTCACACGGCCCCAACTGGGGACCTGGCCTGCAACCCAGGCATGTACCCTGACTGGGAATTAAACTGGCAACCTTTCAGTGTGCAGGCCAACACTCAATCCACTGAGCCACTCCAGGCAGGGCCTCAAGTAAATTTTATAACAGCCAGGGTTAGGTGTACATTATCATATCATCCCAAATTTGTATTTTCATCAGGGGTTATTGTTATTCATATAAATTCTGGACTCTAAATAAAAAATATCTAAAAATGCCTTCAGGCTTCTGTTCCTGGCAAAATAAACAGTGTTCTTTTGAAGTGTGTATGCCCTGTGAGGGCTCCTCTGGATGGGGGTCTTTGCATGTGCATAGTAATCAGAATTGTTTAATAACTGCCCTAGAAAAGCAGATCTTGGGTCAGAACCATGTCTTCTCCCAACCTCTGTGCCAAGTGAATTAACCAAAGCAATATACTATAGTATTGACAATGCAAATGCTGCAAGATAAAATACTCCAATGAAACTGCAGTGCCTCGTAATTTAGTCACAAAGAAAAGATGTACTCACATAAAACAAAAATAGGCTATGCAAAACATTAAATCAAAATTTCTGAACCATAACTATGCCTGTGAATCACCTACAGGACTTTATATAAATGCAGAGGATCAGGCCACCCAGAATCATAATCTCTGGACGCAGCCTCTTTGTTTTTGCAAAGTTCCGTCGCTAATTCTGATGCAGAGTCAAGGTGAAAGCCAATGATTTGATATTTTTTAAAAGGAAGAAAGAAATCCTTGCATGGGCAATTCTGTTGAGCAACTGGAAATGAGAACAAGCATATGAAATGCAGTCCCAGGTGGTGCAGCATGGACCTTGGCCCTGCGTGGCTGAGAGGTGAAATCAACTCGAGTGAGGGTTAGTACAGACACGGGAAGTGTCCTGGAGATGGCAGGCCTTCAAGAACAGGTGGGAGATAAATAGAGCAAGAACAAAGGAGCAGGTATCTAGACGGGTGCAGGCATCCTGCGCTCCTGCAGGAAAACGGGCTGTAAGTTCTAGGGGTCACTGAATGCTGCTTGGAGAAACAGAAATGAGTGCACTTGAGAGCAATGAGGCCAGCCCACTGCTGGGGCAGAAAATGGCCAGAGGACAACCATCAGAATCAAAAAAAGAAAATACTGAACAGTCCAGAACATGGCCTATATGCGATCTCAACAAGTGCACACATTTTGTTTTTGTCCAAGGCCTCCCTGCAGGCCCCACTTCGGGATATTTTGAATCCCTGAGAAGTAGATCATTGGTTTTTCCTATCATATTGCTACCTGGGAGCTAAAGATTTCCACTTCTGGGTAATGCACTCTGCTGCATTAAGCAGACAATTAATTTATCCTCCTGGCTGCCCACTACCCACCCTTAATGTACTTAAAAAAGGAAATAATGCTTACCTAGCTTTAACTTGCACAGTGCCTGGAAGTAAAAAAGGAATGCAAGAGATGAGACTAAGATTGCTGCACTGAGAATCACCCTGCTCATCATTGGATCATCATGTCAAATACAGCTTCATAATATTATTACAGAGACATCAGAGCAGATGGGTAAGAAGGATCTTCATGTGAGGGAGGAGAGTGTTATTACTTCATTTCATCTCTATATATCACAATTATAAAACGTGCTGAAATTCAGCTGGGTGACCAGTGCATCGACTTCTGACAAATGACAGGCTTTCAGGTGTCCGAGGTAATCAAAGTTATCCCATAAATGTGTCCAAGATGAACAAGACTAGGCTCGGGTTTGTGAAAATCGGTTTGTCCACTTGGGATTGCAGTGAGTCAACATCTTAACTGAAAGAACATAGTGATCTACTTGGCGAGGGAGTTAGAATGTTCCACAAGAAATACTACCTGTCCAGGTTGGAATAATACTACCTGTCCAGGTTTGTTATATGAGAACATGGGCTAGAAGTTGATGGTCTCACAAGATTTCTGCCAGCTCTTAGATACATAATTCTGAAGCAATTTATTTAAAGAAACTTGGGTGGACTCCTCTAGACTATATGGTTAAACTCCTTAACAGGCTATTCAAAGCCCTTCACCATCAAGCCCAAACCTGGTCAAATTTTTCTCATTGTTCTCCTATATAAATTCTGTTCTAATGATGTTGATCTATGTAATGCCTTCTGGATATGCATTATGTAATTGTGCTTCCACACATTGCCCCACGTTGTTCCCTAACTGTCAGCCACTGCAAACCTCTCCACCAATCAAAATCTGCCCCAAACTCCAAGTCAGCCCCTACCTCTCCCAAGGAGTCTTCCTTGAAAGTCTCAATATGAAATGCCTTCATATGAGTATTGGTAGTGCTTGATGTCTCCACCACCATATCACACATTACATTACATGGCTACTTATCTACATATGTAGGCCTCCTCTCCCTTTCTAAATGTAATTCCTCAAGATCGAGAGCTACGTTTTAAATAACTCATCCTCTTTTCAGCATCTAATACAGTACTGTCCCTAGACTTTATGCACGGTAGGGTCCAGAATCAGTCATTTGTTCACTATATTTGTAGAATTTGACATAGTACCTGGGGATCTACACAAAGGCAAATGACACTTTTCCTTTTGGGTTTCTCATTACAGAGAACACCTGCTCCTACCTACCCTGTAGAAGTACAGATCACATTAGACAAATGCAAGAAGAATGGAAGTGTCTACAAGTTATTCTCAGTATAATAAAAGAAAAAAACCCACCTTGTTCACTCTTGAAAGAGAAAAAAGAACATTATGTGTTCTCTTAGAGTGAATCTTTACATGGTTAATAATCTTCAATGAAATGTATAGATAAAAATTTAAAATGATATAGAAATATGAAATGAAAAACAATTTAAGTTACAGGATTTGTTCCATAATTGTTTTTGATCTTTGGGTGATTATTAAAAAAAAACAAACAAAAAAACAGTAGTTCATATCCATTAAAAAATTACTCCATTAACAAATATTTATTTATGGAATCTGCTCTATACTGAAAGCTAATCAGTAAATCCTTATTCTGTGTACGGTACACTGAAAACTGCCTCAGCAGGAGAAAAATGGGGAACAGAGGTTTTCTATCAAAAAGTTAAAGGGAAAACTACAACACTGGACTCAACCTTGGTCAAGTCACCAGTCAGGATGGATCTCTACACCTTTCAGATAGAACATATCAGCATGGATTTAGTTGAATCACCAGGAACTATGTAAATGGGAAATTGCATGTAAATCACAGTAAAAAACAAAGCCATGGCATTTAAATAAGTAATATGCTTTTTATTGAATCCATCTGGGCCTCTTTCATTTCTAAAAATAATTTTCCCAAAGAAGATCTGTAAACCAAGAACTTGGTTGTGAAGCACTACACGACAGGGGCAAGCCATGCTAAAATCTGTAACTGGGGATCACTATGGTGATCTCCAAACAAAAAAAGAAGAACACCTGCCTCTCACCCCTTCTTCCCTCCTCCACTCTCTTCTGGCCTCTGCTCATGGTAAGGAATGTGTAGTGTTGCCAGTCTTGCCACTTAATGATCTGGACGCATCTACATAATGGCCTCCTGATACTGGCCATTACGGATGAGCTTCACGTCATTTATAAATTAGCTCTTTTGTTCCTGCATATTTCCAACTTTATCATCATTAAGAAGGAGAAATGTTTCTCGACAATAGGCCCAGGCACTATGGTGATAGACGCCATAGTAACGCTTAGATACACAGATAGGCACGTTTCCATTTTGGTCTTTTGTATCCATCTTCACTTGTCCCAGATATGCCATTTTTCGGTTCTCAGGGTGAGGAATGTTTTGAAATGCATTTGCGTATTCATGGATTGTTGGCCGTATTCACATTTTTATATTCAGCTAATATTTAAATGTATTTAGGAAACAGGCCTCAATTTAGATTTGCAATGTAGTATGAAATATCATAAAGGGAAATCACTCTCAGGCTGTTAGATCTGGTGCAGCTGGGGAGATAGGGAAGTTCAAAACATCTGTCAGCCCACAGCGTTTTCACACACCCTTTTCACACTCAACAATATTGAGTGATGTGGCTGCTAAACCAGAAAAATATAAATACCTGTAGAAAAACTAGAGCAAGGGAATAAATCTGATTTTCAGATATTTTATTTAAATTCTTACCAGTTCACAGGCTAAGTTCTTCCGGAAAGACTAATATCTTCCAGATGTGGGCTTGTATCTGTGCCAGTTTTAAGACTGATTTAATGTATGGCTGAGAAAGGCCAAGAAGAACTTCCCATAGGAGGAAAAATATGAAGAAAGGTTTTGAGAGAAGCAGCTGTTTTGAGAAGACATTTAGTGCCTTCATAGGCACCTAAAACATTAACTCTCACTTTCTTATTTGCCTGTAGGCAATTAGCCCAGTGGACTCTGTAAAGAGTGAATAAGATCTAACCCATAAAAAAGTACAGGTCCTAACTTTACACGTGTTATATCTTGGGGCCTCAGGCTAAGCTCCATATCACAGTTAGTCATATCGCAAAGTCATCCGACCAAGAGCACAGTCTGATTCTATTACTTGAGAGAATAGTCTATTGATGTGGAGATAACAGTGGCATCTCTTGTCCATAAAGAACACTGATATATCTCTTTTATAGTGAATAAAATGGCCAAACTCTTCAGTGTATTTAGTAAAATGTTGATGATGAAGTTGACAGCAATGCCATGACGATGAGGGTGCTGGTGGTGATGTTAACAAAGAGGAAGTTCTTCCCTAAGATTTTTAACCAGTAAAGGGCAAGCAATTTCTTTGGGGTCACCCCATCCAAAAAATAAATAAATAAAACAAAACAAGAAAAACATAAAACAAAAACAAAACTTATTTTACGTTTTATGTTGCCAATGATGTATGTACATACGTATGCCTTACAGACAAGGAACTAAGCCAGAATTTGGTGTAAGCATCCAAATTCCAGCTGTGGCCTGAGATGAAGGATGTCCTATGGTGGTATGTCCTTTTCTTCAGATATAGCTACAGCTCAAAGTCAGACAATGAACAAGTCACTGCCTGTCTCTGGAAAAATTTACATTGATTAGAGAAAAGATCACTCAACAAACATCCCTGGCCCACTCATATGATCCAGGAGACACATAATCTATATTCATAAAGCATTTAGGATAATTAAATATCAGGTTCTAGGACAGTGCAATATACAATTAATCACTGAAATGAAGACTCTCCATTCAGCTAAATGCACTTCACAGTTGGGGGGAGAAGAGGGCCTTGGAAAATTTTCTTTATAAGTCTGCTCAGGGTAGTGAGTTTGCAGCACTCAAATTCACTGTGTAATTTCCCTTCTACAGACAGCATTTAGAGCCAGCTAACAGATTACAAAGAACAAAGACAAATTTGCAACCATGGAAGATCCCAGGTTCTACTCAGTGGAAACCAAAAAGTGTTACAAGTATCACTGTTTATCCAGAATTAATTGTAAAATAACTCTCTAATTAGTTATCCTCCTTTAAATATGGCATTTATTTCTTACCCAAAATGTAAGATCTTCAGATCAGGGATTATGTGATGTATCCATTTTGTATTCTTATCAGCATTTATCATAATACCTTGCAATGAGCCGATCATTCAACAAATATGTGTTGATTGATAGCTGAATTAATATTTCTGATGTACAGTTCTGTTTATTATAACATTACCATACGCACACACAGAAAATTGTCAGTGGCTCCTTGTTGGCTGTGGAATAAAGTATGAGCCTTTTAACTTTTAAGTGATTTCATATCTTGTAACTGAGCCCAAACCCACCTTTGCAACTTTGATTTCCCAACATTGCCCTCTTAGAGTTCCTGTGTTTTGTTTTGTTTTGTTTTTTAATTTATTTATGTGCCACCCTTCCTTCAATGTCTTGGTTCAATTTATTTCCTTCATATGAAGCATCCATTTTCTCATTATCTCATAATTTCCTTGGTCAAATGCTACTTCCTTTCTGTGCCCTTCCCTAATTCTCCCTGAGACTTTCAGCTTGAAAAGATCATTGCTTTCCTTGAATCCCCATACAACATTAGACATATCTCTCTCCTGGCTTCTCACATTCTATAGAGTCATCTTATGTATGCTGTACTTGCTCTGTCATTCTGTCAATTCCTCAAGGGCAACACTTACCCAAAACAAATGGTTTACCTTTGAAAATCCCAAGACTCTTAGTATCTTTGAATCCCTAAGGCTCTTACACAGAGAAGTTCCTAGTAAATATATGGTGAATTAATTTGCTATTGATTAGTTATAAAAGAGGTAAAAATTTGGGTAAACATTTTGATGGCATAAATAAAAATGTTTTTCTTTTGATACAGAATACTGGAATCATATTCTGAATTCTTCTAAATGTGTGATTTAGCTCAGAAAGCACTTATTAAATGCCATTCCTTGGAATTTTTAAGAATCAATTCAGCCATGGCAGACTCACCCATATCCTAACACATGGTCCTCTACTTTATTTCTGAAAGTCTCTACCTCACCTGCTGCTGTATCAGAGTTTCTCCTTCACTCCATTCACCCAACTTCATGGCCAACTTTAGTTTATTCCATCCTTTTGTTTTTTGTCTTGCCCATGTGATTAAACAGCTCAAAACCTGGTTAGCTGTCTAGCAACACTTTTATCTCTCCAGTTTGGCCCAATACAGTGAATGTTTGATTTACACAGAAAATAAGAAAAATCATGGGTTTGCTCCCTAAGTACATGGATTATCAGTATTTGGTTTCCAGGAAGAAGAAGAAAGAGACAATGAATACAAAAGGCACTCTCAACATACAGGGTGGGGCAAAAGTAGGCATACAGCTCTTCATAGATTTCTGAACAATGAAAGAGGTTCATAGATTTCTATGATCAACCGTAAGCCTACTTTTGCCCCACCCGGTATGTACTATGGTGAAGTCTATCCCTCCAAACAATACACACACCCTGCTTAGAAAGTCTTCCAAATTTCTGGACTTCTCTTAGAAAACATATGATAAAATTTTTTCTAGGAAGACCTCCAAGAAAGTAATAGATTCTGACATCCTCAAGAGGATGACAATGTATTATTTGTTGCCACATCCTAAGTATCTAGGACAGTGCTTATGATACACTGGATCCTCTATAGATACATAATAAATGAATAAATTTCTATATTAATGAATTAGTGCATATTTTCTACGGTCCTTCACTTTAAAGAAGGTAGTCCATGTGGATTCATACTTTCCTTCTCCTGCTGAGCATGACATGTATAAGAGCTCTGCTATCTATTTGTATAAAATTCACTCCTCAAATCAGACAGCTGTAGTCTGCAGATAAAGAGGGAAATGTTGAAAGCAGGAGAGAAGGCATAGGAGTAATGGGCTTAGAATAGGGACCACAAACAAAGAAGAAATGTATACAATTATAAATTATATGCCTTTATTTGCACAGTAGTTTGCTGTATTTTCCAATGTGCTTTTTGCATGCATTTTTGCTAGAGTCTCATGATGATTGGCAATGCAGCCAGAATAGGTGTTATTCCCTCCACACCAGTGTTCCACCACATACATATTACATATTATATTGCAGATGAGAAACCTGACATCTACAGAGTTGACCCAGCTGGTGGGTTGCAGCTCTCTGATTGCAGATTTCAACTCAGCATTTGTAATGACTCTTTTTCAGCTGGTAATCCAACAACAATCCATCATGCTAACCTTCCATCTTGACAACCCCTGGTCTCTTCTTTGTTTTGAGTTCAGGTGGAATGAGGGATCAAACAAGGACCACACATCCTCCCCTGAAATACTCTTAACTTTCCTTATATTCAAGAAGACTTTCACACTATTTTCTTGACTGTCAGTTTCAAGGTGATAACCACCCCCCTCACTTCTATCCTATGCACTACCAGTTACTCGGCTCATTTATTGGGAATGAATAATTGAGTCCAATTACTACACCCATGGCTAAGCAAGTTCTGAGGAATCCCAGTGAAGCGGAGATGGCAGCACCATTAAGACTAAGAGCGTGTAGCGTAGCAGTCAAGTGCTGTCTTTAGCACAGTGTGGCTGAAAAGTGTTTGGTTAAATCAGGCATGGAAAATGCCTGCTCTCCACAAGATTGCTGCATTCTTCACTAAAAGAAATTTCTGAGGTTGTCTTCTTAAATCATTTTGAAAAGAAGAGCTTGCCACTTAGATTTTTGGGGTGTTTGTTTGTTTGTTTGTTTTTGCATTTCAAGGGGTAGATCCTGATTAGGGAAGCCTATGAGATCTATCTGCCAAGATAAAGACCTCTCTCCCTCCAGGGCTGTAGTCCACCTTAGAGGGCTGAGAGTGCCTGGGAGTTCAATCTCATTAAGTCCTTTGCCAAGTACCTGTATTCAGAGAACAGAGATCCCACTACAGGACCACCTGTGCCAAGCTGTCCTCTTATACTTTCAGGGACACCCAGGGGGCTCTCGGGACCTCCAGCATTGTGAAATTAATTTGTGAAAAGTCCTCTTGACCTCTCCTTTCTACTCCTGCTCCCTCCTTCCTTTAGCAGCATGTTCTGGAACCCCTCAGCTTCACTCTCCCTCAACTCATCAAGCTCCTTTTGACCTTGGTATCTAGAAAGATGTATTTCCAGGCTGCCAAGTTTGACCCCAGTTTCCAGACTCTGCAACATAAGACACTACTTTCCTCTCAAACAGCTGAGGATTCTTCCTACCAATGCTTGCTTAGGCCGCTGACCTCGTTTGTTAAATGGGCATGTGCTACACAGAGAAGTTATCGTGTTGATACATATCAGATTGCAGCTATGGAGTTGTTTTGGCAAACACATGAAGATACACAGCACACAGAATTCCAGACAGATAGAGCAATTCTCTAGAAGAGATTGAAAACCAGATGCCTAATTGTGGGTACAGGCTTCCAGACGGGAGTGCTTAGACAGCAGCTGATCTCCTTGCCCCCATTTCCTCACCTGGAGAGTGAAACAAGCAAAGTTTATGTTCTTTTCATTTGTTTCTACAAAACTCCCAAGGATTGTGCTTGACATAAAAAGAAAGAAATGAAATCAGACCTCATTTCGCCCCCCCTTTTCCTTTCAGATCCCTGATTTATTTATTCCTTGAGATGAGTGGCATTTGAAATTAAAAACTCCAAACCCAGAGGAATAAAGGCTAGAAAGATGTGAAGATACGCCAACCAGAATAGAGTAAGTTAGATAAAGCAAAGGAGGGGGAAGCAAGGACAGAGAGAGAAGAAAATGAATGAGGTGAGAGCAGGAGGGGTGGAGATGTGGAGGGAGAGGTGGAGAGTGGGGAGGAGGAAAAGCAGCGGGGAGAGTGAGTGATCAAGGGCATAAGAGAGAGAGGGGTGAAGGAATGAAAGAAAGCCAAGAGGAGACAACTGAGAGAGGGGGAAATAGCAAAAGGGATGAAGGAGGGAGAAAGAGAGGAGAAATACAGGTTGGGTGACTGATGCTTAATTTTGATTCAAAGGTAAATTGTCATTTTAAAGCACCCGATGTCTTCATTTTCCACAGCTAAGATTTAAAAGACAGAAATTCAATTTAGTTGCTCTTTTCTCTAATAAAAATAATGTTTTATCCCAATGGTAAAAAGCGTGTTTCTTTCTGCCGATAAGTGTCAGCAGCTAATCTGAAGACTTCAATGAAACAATGCCATTAAATAATTTAATCTGGAGAGAAGCCACTGATGTCTGTGAAATAATGTATAGATTTCAGATGAATCAAATTTTAAAACGGAAAAAAAAGTGTAAGAAATGGGCTTTGGAGAACAAAGAGGCATCTGCCCCCAAACAGAAAGGAAATACATTAGGCCCAGGAAACTGAAAACAGCCTGGTGAGCACCTACACCAACACAGTGCTGGGTTAAAGCACACAACAGGCTTCTCTAACCACTGGGAGACGATCATTGAGGATAGAGCTCCTGTGAGATGAAATCTGGGTACCAAATCAGATCCATCATGCTGTCCCCTAGTACAAATCTGAACACTCAGTGAGAGCTCCCAGAGGTGTTCATGAAGGGTGATCTCCCCACTGGGGTGGCTCCGAGGATCTCCAGAATAAATGAAGCAGAATCTGGACCAAGTCTTACCAGACTAAAGTTCTAATTCAAGTTTTGCCGCTAACTAAAACTATATTCTGTTTAATGCATTTATTCCAGAAGTGCTTCGGTTTTTCTTTTCACTAGTAAACTTGGATGATGCTACTTAAAAAACTATAAAAAGCATCATGCAAACAATAAAGTTACTCTCTACACATAACTTCTCTCTCGTTAGTCATTTACTTATCCTTTCACTCATTGGTGTCTCATCAAAAACCAGGCAATTATTTCTACTAATTCTGAAGAGACCTATTTCTTTCAACAGGCCATAAAATGGTCCATAGACCAAAAGGTTTGAGAACCACTCATTCTGGGGCTCTCTCTTCCCTCCCCTCCATTAGTACCACTATTAATCATCTAGGCCAGTAGTTTTCTACTCACTCTGAGCATTAAAATCACCTGGGGAGCCAAAAAACAAAACAAAACACAACAAAATAAAATACCGATGTCTGGGCTCCACTCCACACCAATTAAACCAGACCCTCTGGAGGCTGTCACAGGCTTTCATATTTTTTTTTTCAGGCTTCCAACATGACTCTAATGCATGTGTTGAGGATCCTGTTCCAGAGACATCATGGAAGTTCATTAACAGAAAGACATCTGACCAGTCCCTTTCAAGCAAGACCTGAATGAAAACCTGACATGGAGAATCTCCTCAAGAGCAAAAATCATACCTTCAAAATGAAGCAGCTAAGAACAGAGGACAAGGAGACCTTCAAGTTATTAAAAACCTAATCTTTATCTTCTGCCCAATGGTTGAAGCAAGACATATCTATTCTAGCTCCTGTTTTCACAATTTTTGGAGTTGGCACTTTACATTTTGACTCCAGATAATCATAACCCAAGGTTGAGTTAGAGTAAAAATCATCCCGAATTCGTCCTCCTAGTTTTAACCCAGATGGGATCTGGTAAGTAGATATTACGAGGTACAAATTCTCTCAAATGGCACAGGGAAGTCAGCAATAGCCTTCTGAAAATAAACCAACCAAATAAGCAGACGTTGAAACATGCAGAATTGGCTCTAAATTTATCCAGCCACTTTCCAACCATATGTTCTTGAGCAAGTCACTGTACTTTCATCTGAGCCTCTGTTCCCTTATTTTTAAAAAATAAGGATAACAATAACTACCGTGAAGCATCATGAACACAAGAATAATGAATATGAAGACCGCACATATCAAGGACAAAATAAATGTTGACAACTAGGCAGATGACCATGATCATGACTTAAGGCAGAAAATTGTTGGAAAGACAGTCTGCTGAAGAACTGGTTAGTATTTTGAAAGAAATCTTATATTTGGCATTGAAATTGTGCACCAGAGAATAGAAAATTTGTGAATAATATTTATAAAGCTACTACAAATAACAAACCTTGGATGAAAGTTTAAAAATCCAGTTGGTTGGCATACAATATTAACATCTGAACACTTACCCATCACCACAGGCTTTGGTTGTACAGGTGTTTCTGTATTTAAAAGATACACAAAGATTATAATCAGTAAATACCCAGATAAGTATTTGTGGCAATGAAAAACTATTTCCATCCCTCTTCTCCATTTCTGCGCCTCAGTGAATTATCTGCAAAGCCAAGAATCCCCTTCCCTGGCTTCTCTGTGACTAAGAGAGGCTGAGTGGCCCAATTCTGGACTTCTGCTTTACTGTTTCTTTCTATCTGGATTGTGGATATAATGGCTGGAGACAGCTTAAGACAATGTGGGAAAAGCTAAGAAAATCACAGAGAATTCAGTCTCAACATCACTAAGCCACTGACTGACCCAATGCCTGGAACTGCTTGCCTCTGGATGTTTTGTTGTGTGAGAAAAATACAATAATGTTTACATAATAAGCAGCTGTAATCAAGTTTGTGTAACTTGAAGCTGAATGCAGTCCTTATTGATGAAATATAATAGACTAAATCTAAAAAATTCATAAGAATTTGGAGTCTGAGCGGCCCTCACCTACAGATCTCAAAACTGATGAAACTGAACAAATAATAGTAATCTATACATCCCCCAAAATGAACTTTTCTATACCCAAAGCAGAAACAAATTAAAAATTATTTGGAAAATGGAAGCAAACTATACTAAGAAAACACAGACTTCATAGCTTTTCATAGTGTCGAATCGTAGGCTGCTTTTATCCTATGTGCTTAGGGTACCACCTTTTATCCTGACATTTAAGGCCTTTCCTCATCTGAATCTATTTACTTTATTTTGATATAAGCAGGGTATCTTAACCATCACTTGTACATGCCATGACTGTTTATGCCTTTGGGTATGTTCTCATCTTTGTCACCAGGAAATGTTGCACCTCGTGCCTCTCCATTTAGTCAAATCTTCCATATTATTCTCATGTTCCTCCTCTTCCCTGAAGATATCTCTGACTCTCAAGTCATTAATGCCCTTTCCCTTTAGTTTTTAAGTCACTTAATTAAACACACACACACACACACACATTCACACACGCATCTCTACCACCTGTGTCATATGTCCAGATTTGTACTCCCCTGACAAGCTCTGCAAAGGCAGGGCACATCACGTACTTGGCCCCTCACCTTCACTATGCTAGGTTTATTGTTAGAACTGCAGCTTCATGTTAAAAGGATAATTTTGTGGATACTTAGATAAATAATGTGGATTTTTAAGGAATCTTCAGGAGACATTGCTTCTGCTCTTATCTAGTAACTCTATTCAGAATTTCAGAAATTATGGGAGGTCTTTGGAAGGTACCCTTACAAGGTAGAAATGCCTGGCAGCATTCACCTACACATTGCCCTGAAGAACCCCGGCACCAGAAAAAGTGACATTGTCTGTGTGTGGCACATAGGCCGGTCAGCCTCTCTTTGCCCAAGAGAGGTTCTGTGGCCCCATGGAGCTTTCCTACTAAAGAAACTTTTGCTTTGCATCACTCTCTGCACCTCTCCTACCAAATCTCCTTTCTGCCAACTCGTTCTCTTTCTCCTTTGTCTCAGTGCTGTTTTTCTTTTCTGTTTACTTCTCCCTTCCCATAGCATTTCCTATTCTGCTTTCCCTTTTGCTTTTCTCTACAAAGTTCCACTCATTGACCATTGCCTTGAACATAATTGTTTGCCTGTTTGATTGTTTGTTTTACTACATGTCTTCTCATCTATTCATCATTCTCCAAGTTGGATTTTTCAATCTCCTTTCTACTTGTTAGGTGGCTTATGGATAACACCAGGTATTTTTAGGGTAAAGAAAACTAAGGCTCTGACAGGAAAGGTATTTGTTCAAGGCCACAGAGAGTTAGTACCAATGAGGACAGACACTCAGTCCCCAGAAAGACCATGTCACTGACTGGTCCCACACACCACCTCAGATGTAACCATACATAGCAACCAGATATCACAAATTTCAGATAGTTGATTTGATAAAACCATTTTACAGATGAATGAAAATAAAAAGAGAAGAGGGAAAGGGAGTTAAGGAACTTAGAAAGAAACACAGGAATGAAGAAATGAAGAAGTTCCTCCTTTCTTAGAAATAGTGCTAGTAGGATATTAGATTTACTAGTGAATTTGAACGTCTTTCCCACCCTACTCTACCATGCCTCTCTTTTAGCTGGGGATTTATTTCAAGGCCTTACCAATCATATGCTAAAGCCAGTACATCACTAAAACATCTTCTGGGAGGACAGGAAGAGATCCAATCTAGGATTGAAAGCTGCAACTGTCATAGATAAAAAATACCCTTCCGTAGGCTGCTATTGAGTCAGACAGTTGGAAGAATTACTGCAAAGTTGTCTGGGCTTCATGTGAGTAACTAGCTGGTACTTTGCCCAATGCCAGGTGTCCCCATTCTTAAGGATCCCTAAGAAGAATGCAATTGGGCTCCTCCCATAATTGCTCCCTAATGACTCAACAATGCTATTAGTAGAGACCACCCCAGAAGGAATTGGCTAAATGATTTCTACTGGAAAAGACAGGAGCTGTTAGGAATCAGATGTCTTTACTCCAAACTGTATATTAACCACATTCCCAGCATTGTTGAGGGGAGCACTAGCCAGGGAAAAAATACCTTTTGAAGAAGAAAGCTATCCTCCACCTTGCCATGAAAAGTTGTGTATGGGATATATGACATGATTGCTATCAATAAGCTGTTATAAAAGTCCATGGTCAAATACACATTCATGTGTACATTTATGTCCTGCCCACAAGAAATTCGCAATTTTGCCATGGCCAGGTAGCTCACTGGTTAGAGTGTCATATTACTATGCCAAGGTTGCGGGCTCAGTCTGCAGTAGAGGCACATGTAAGAAGCAACCAATGAATGCAGAAATAAGTGAAATGACAAATCAATGTATTCTCTCTCTCTCAAGTCAAATCGGTAATTAAAAAAAAAGAAACTCCCAGTTTTTAGTCAGAAAATCTCAACTGTCATATTTAGAATTCCATGTGCCCACCGACAACCCCAGTACTAACAGTACCCTTTGTACCCTCAGCTTTATAATGTCAGTATCTCACTCATGCATTCATATATGTAAATATACATACACATACCACAAGCACGTATACTTCTAAGTTAACGTCCTGTGTCAAATTATCCAGGCCTATCTGCTGCCTAGGATAACATCGTAGGATGAATTCAATGTTCGTGTCTTTAATTTATGTGGCACAGGTTTATTTTTTGTCAGTAAAAAATGATAATTTTATAATTTAGACAACAGACTAAGTGGATATTCACTTCCTGGGATAGTGCTGAGTCAGATTGCTCATTCAGGACATAATCTTTGTATCCTGCGACCCAATATGAAATTACAAACCTTTCTTTGGGAAATTACATTATAAAATGTAATTTATAATGTAATTTATAAAATGGCAACTCAGTGGGAATGAGGACTTGTCAAAATGCCATCTTCCATAATCAGGGTTATAGCTTTTTAAGCCACCCCTTACCTGTGTCTTCAGGTGAGGGGTGGCTTAACCACTCATTAGAAAGAAAGAGATGTTTTGGTGCCTTTAAAATCTAAAGAAATATGCAATGAGCTACATTTAAATCTTTAAGCCGATGGCTCCAACTTCAATATTTGAAACCGTAGTATTCATAGCGTAATGTCCTGTGCCCCCAAGATGTTAAGTACACAAGGACTCTCATGTACTTGCAACTGCAAGGTCTCTCTCACGTACCTATACACCTTAACTTCCTCCTTCTTTTCACTAACCTACAAATGCTGCAACCTTTCCTCTTCCTGCACAAAAGGATATCAAACAAATTGCAGGTCCTGATATATGTCGGTCCCTTCACTCAGGAAAAACGACATGGCTATTTTATTAGACGGGAGGTCTCAGGAGCTGAACCCCACAGACAGTCTCGTAAATTACCAAGAGCCACACCACTGGAACAACAATAAACTTGAAATGGGTTAAGTGGTTTTGTTCCTGGCTCTCCCCGCATCTCTCTGTAGATAGTCTTGTAACCATATAGCTCAGTGAATTTGTAATCACTGATACCTGAATACCTGGGTCCCCAACTCAAGAACACTATTACAAGCCACCTTGATCTACAATCAATATTGAATGCATCTTTGACTAAGACTTGCTAAAAAGAGTTCATATTAACTATCTAAGGATTTATGTATCTATAAATATGTTTCACTCCTTGAAATTTTTCATATTTCCAATCTACAATGATGTAATTGCTTCTAAAAATCCATAACTTCTCCATTTTTATGTATAATAATATTTCCTTTTCTTTGAACTAAACTTGCAGCTTTAAGGAATGACCTCTGATAGGAGTACTCCACATTGATCTTGTCGGGATCGATCAAGAAGACAGCTAGCCTCAGATCAGCAATGTTACAGCCCAGTGTGCCTGCTGGGTACATCTACAACTCCAGCCTAAAGAGCAGGCAGAGGATTTAAAGAAGAAAAGCTCACCTGCGAATGCCAAGGGATTCTAGTTCCTCTCCTTAGTCCACCCCCAAGAATGAAAGATGTCTCTGAATTCAGACTTTGACCGCAAGTCTAGCACAAGTTAGTCTGCTGGCTACCAAATGAGCAGCAATAACAAACTCTCTAAATAATAATCCGGTCCTTAAATCTATCACTTTTTCCATTGCTGCAACACATCCTCAGAAAAGACCAGAAGTGCGTGACTCCCCGTGCAGAAGCACAGGTTAGGCGTGGGAATGGTGGTCACATGCTCATCCTCTACAAGCAAATGGCCTTCCCTTTGTTTGCAACAGATGTTACCTTACCTAAAATACTTTCTCTGGCCCTGTGTATCCACCTCTACAAGACCCAAGAACAAATCCTTTTATGTCTCTGGAACCTTATGGTTCTGGTCACACATATCACACACCGGCTTTTCTGTTACTAAGCTTGAGATTTGCTTCTATGATTATTTGCTTCATCATGGCAGCTATTCCACTCTTCCAGGAAAAACAAAATTGTAAAATGATTATCAGGTACAGGAATACACTGCCTGGGTTTCCAGCCAGTTTCCAACAATACTTTGTTAATAACTTTGGCAAGTCCTAACTCCCCAGCGCCTCGGTTTCCATATCTGTAAAATGGGGGTAGTACAATGGTCCTGACTCTAGAAAGCTGTCATGAGATTCTCCACATAAAAAGCTCAGCACCGCACTGGATACATGCTAACTGCTCCCAAAAAAAGGTGAAAGCTTATTATTGCTCACTGTAGAATCGGTTACCATGAGTCATGCTGGGAATAACACAAGAGAGAAAAGATGTTTTTTTTTTCTCATCAAAGAGCTTACATATACCGGTTATTTCATATTTTCTATAGTACCTCACCACCTGTTTGCCCCACAAGGACTAGAAAACTAAAAACTTGAAAATATACTTACACCTGACTGTGTTCAAAATCTCAAGCACAATAAATTTAGTGAACTACTTATACACAACTTTACCCAAATCACCTTCATCCTCAGTTTTCACTCTTGCAGAAAGCAATATAGAATTCCAGCCTATAGCAAACTGATGAATACATTTTATTTGTTTCTAATTTTTGGCTTTGTAAGCCTGAACATTGGGCAAAATTAAATGATTATATCCTGTTCAAGCTGGGAGTTGGGGAAACAGACAAAAGAGCAAGGAGGGAGCTTAGGAGTGGTCAAGAGTGTAATGAGCAAATTCCAAATAACAAGTCACAGAATTGAAAGAAAATGGTCTTTCATGGATGTCACAAAGGAACCATTTTGATTTGAAATCTCTTTTTAAATACAATAATTTGGTGAAGATGAAGTCACAGGGCTTGGAGAGGAGCGTGAGGTGGCCTGCAGGAAACGCAGATGGCTGGAGCCAAACTAAGCGGAAGACCCAGCCCCACACAACCACTTCTCTGAAAGGCTAAAATTGCCTCACGCAAAGTCTGATCAGACGTGTCAGCGAGGAGAACAGGAGGGCAGGAGGCAGCTGGAGGAGCCCAGATTAATGAGCAAGCCCGAAATGAGAAAGTGCAACAACTGGAAACCCTTGTGGTGACATCAGGAACAGAGCCAGAGAAGACAACCTTGTTATCACATCTGCTCTGTCATTATAATTAAATGCTAATGTGTGCCTCTTGTTGGGTTACGGGGGTGGAATTCCAAGTGGGGGAGCCCCTCACCACTCACCCAGGCCCCCAGCCGCTGCCCTCCTCATTGAAGCTGAGGAATCGTTCTGGGCGCTAATAGGCTGGGTGTCTGGAGCAAGTGTTAATTTTGGATTACATCTGAACGGAAATAAGATGAAGGTCTGGGGAATGCTTTGCCTTCATTCAGATGTTTCATTTCCATTTACTAGCACTGCAGAATACCCAGAGAGATGTTTTCATTCCAATTTGGAAGATTTCATAAACCTCTAAACTTTTAGGTATTGATCCAAGCTCTTGAGCTTTAGAAGCATGCATGCGTGCTCTGTGGGAGGATCTGGAAGCTCCCGAGGAGAGAGCAGGTAGTGGACCACATCTGAGCAGACCTGCCCACTCTCAGACAGCCATCTCTCTGCTCATGCCCAAGTGGCTCTGCCCAACCGGGAGGCCCATTAGAGGCACTCAGAACCATTAGCTCCGATTGGCTCTGTGCTGAGTAAATACTCTTGTGTCCAACTAGAAACTAGGGCAGCTGCCTGGGTTTTTTTTTTTTTTTTTCTTCTTCTTCTTCTTCTTCTTCTTCTTCTTCTTTTAAAATCAGCAAAGCATAATTCTCAACCCCAAATGGCTCAAATGTTCCTCTTAATAAGTATACCATGTTATGTATTCTGTTAGTGGAGGTCAGCATTAATTTGAATTTTGCTACACTCTCAGTCTTCTTTCATTTGGTTTTGAATATCTCAGATTTTGTTTGATTTGGGGCAGGATCATTTGCAGGGAGGATTCCAGTAATCAGATTTCAATCATCAGAAAGTAAGTTATCCATACCTGCAGGAAAAAGCCTCTGTTTATCATCTTTGGAATCTATGAGCTAAATAGCAGTTGTTTGTGGAGCCTCCCAAAGGAGGTTTTGAAAAACAAAGCACTTCACTCAAAAAGAGCAGGGAGGGTAGGGAGTGAGGCCCTGTTCATGCATGATTCAGCTCAGCTTCAGTCAGGGAGTATCTGGTTATCATGGTGCCCCAGGACCTGGGCATTACGTGGATATGTTTTCAGGGCAAGAAATAGATATAATTGACCTGAAAGGAATTTAATTAAGGAATATTTGCCTCTTCTCTTATAGTTTGGGTTAATAGTGTAGGTAATTAGAGAATAGAGAATCTGTGGACAAGTGTCCCTTGTGATAAAAAAAAATTATCCTAACACCTTGCTAAGATTTATTTCTACACCCAGACCAGGAGAATAAATACCAAGTGGCACAATCCTGGGGTGCCTTGCATGTTTAGTTTGTACCTGACATTTAGAGATATTGCACTAGAAGAGGCTCAGTACAATCAAAACTACCGAGACAAGAGTTAGGAACAAAGTGAGTGCTCAATAAATGTTGAGTGTGTTGAATTAAGGGTGGTTCTGGTTTAGGTTCTTTTTATTCAATCTATACTTCTCACCATACATTTGTTTTTCCTCATGCTGTCCCCTTCAAAAATGAATGGGACAAAACTATTTTTATCATAAATGATATAAACAATTAGATTCCTGGCAGAGACCATTCTAGATGCTCGCCAAATGCATTTCCTCTTTCTAGATAAAGCTAAACTACATTTCCCGGTTTTCTTGGATCTCACTGGAGCCAGAGAAATGTAAAGAAAACATATGGTTACTTGCAGACTGAGATGCCTAAGAGCAGAGTGGTCTTCCCTCCTGCTTCACTGGTAAGCTTGGAGGTCCCCTGCTGAAAATGGCAGTGACAAAAGATGGAAGTATTTTGAATTCCTGATTAACCACATGGAGCAGGGCCAGGTCCCTCCCCTCTTCCTGCCAAGCATGAGTAAGGAATGAACTTCTAATGTATTAATCCACTGAGAACTGAGAAGTTTTGTTACAACAGCCAGGAGTAGTTACACTAGTATGGAAACTGAAACTTTGAAATAAAGAGCTATTAAAACAAAAATAAAGTGGCTGGCATTAATGTACAGTTGTAGCTGGAAAGATGGTGATTCATGATATACAATTGCCATGCATGCAATAACCTAGGAGGAAGATTTTATACCTATTGAGCCTGTAGCTCTAAGGAAAAGTGCTTGAAAGGACGGTAGGCATTTGTACATTTTGCTGTTGTTGCTGAATTTGGTTAGCAATTATAATAAAATGAGGAGTTCAAGAGAAATTGGTCAGTTTATGAAAACAAGTAAAAGAATAGAGTCTGTAACCACGCAGAAACTCCATTTCTTAACACGAGACTTTCTCTTTTCTATTTAGCTACTGCCTTCCTTAATCATTAAGCCCTTAGGACATCAGATTCTGGTCACCATCCAAGTCTCTCAAGAACAAAGCCTCAGGTCTGTTGACCCCAGAAACACTTTCAGGTCAAACAACAGATAGCATGTTGAGTTCAGCTGTGTTTCAGCTCTTCAGGCCCAGGAAAGCAGAAATGACCCTACTGACCACACCTTCATGAAACCAGAGAGAACACAGCCGTGGCTGACATCAGGACCTGACACGGTGATCAACCACTCCCTACCCGGGCCCCAACCAGTCAGTAGAGCCCAGGACCCCAGCTCCTCTAGCCACCATGATGAATGATTCTTTCTCTATGTAACCCGTCCCATGGAAGCTTTCAGGGAGCCAAGTCTTTGAGCAATAGCTTACCTGTGACTCCAGGTTTGATGCCATTTTCTCAACTAATAAACCTTTACTTTCTTGGCTGCACGTTCCTGTTTGCATTTGATTGGGTTTTGAAGTGTGCAGGCAAACAGACCCCTTTAGTGCATCAACAAGTCCAGAAATGCGTGGACTTAAATTAATTGACTGCTTCTTGGGCCCCAAAAAGTAGGAAAAAAAGGCCAAATAAGCATTTAAGCAACAGCGTCTCACTAAGACCCAGCTTTGTGGAAAACATAGGATTAAAGATAACCCAATAGCATCAAAGTAGCCGCCATTAAACTGTGAGAGGAAAGCATGACATGGAGAAAACAAAGAAATAATGCAGGTCTGAACACTATCTAGGGAGATACTTCGAGTGCCTCAGTTACTGGCATGTCAGGTTGACTTTAAGCAAAGAGATCAACAGCCTGAATTTTCAAGAGACTTGTGTTGCTAGAGAAACCATAAACCAGGACTAAAATAACCCCTTGATCATCCGAGATTTAAAACAATCCTTGTGACCTCTGCCTTCTAAATGGGCTCTGAAAGCTCCACATCTCCAAGGACATATATCCCAATGCTTACACTGATATTTTATGTGTCAACTTGACTGGCTCAGGAGATGTCCAGATATCTGGTTAAAAGTTATTTCTGGCTCTGACTGGTATGGCTCAGTTGGTTGGGTGTCATCCCCCAAAGAGACAGGTCCCCAGTTCAATTCCAAGTCAGGGCACATGCCTGGGCTGCATGTTCAGTCCCCTGTCAGGGAGCCTGCAAGAGGCAACCAATCAATGTTTCTCTCTCTGTTTTTCTCCCTCCTTTCCCTCTCTCTAAAAAAATAAATAAATAAACCTTTTCTAAAAAGTTATTTCTGGGTGTGTCTATGAGAGTGATTGTGGAGGAGATTAGCATTCGAGCAGACTCTGAAGTTGAATGGGCAGGTCTCATCCAATCTGCTGAGGGCCTGAACAGAACAAAAGGGCTAAGGGAGGGGGAGTGCCTCCCTGCTAACTCCCACCACCCTTTTTCCTGCCTCCTTGCTTGAGCTGGGACATATCTCATCTTCTCCCCTCAGACTGGAATTTACTCGTATATCACCCACTGCCTGGTTTTCAGGCTTTCCGGCTCTGACTGAATTACACCACCAGCTTTTCTGAGTCTCCAGCTTTCAGACAGCAGATAATGGGACTTCTCAGCTCCTGAACTGCAAGAGCCAATCCCTCATAATAAATCTCCTTTATATCTTATTTCTTCTTTCTCTGCAAAACTCTGATACACCTATCTCAGGTGTTACAGGGAAGATAAAAAACAGGAAGATGCCCTTCCCCCAGGGGTGGTGCCAGGAGCCAGGCAGGTAAATGAACAATGGAAACACTGCCAGAAGATAGAACTAGAGTTTCATGAAGAATTTCCCCACAGCCACCATGGAGAACTTCACAACTCTTGACCTGAAGAATTTCAATTTACTGTGGGCCAATAAAATCTCTGTGTTTTGTGTGTGTGTGTGTGTTTTTTTTTTCTCCTTTCCCAAATGGGAGTTTTAATCAATGTAATCCTGTCCTTATTCAACCACTGTGTATGGTTTTGATGTGAGAGGTGCACAGATATTTTTTTCTCTTCATGCAGAGCCAAAAAAAGCCATACTGATACTCAATGGGTATAACTGGGTAGTCAGTTCTGGTTGCAATCTGAGTTACCTGTCTAAGAAGAGGTGTCATGCAAACCAGGCACAAGGCCAGGCAATTCCCACAGCTGCACCCTGAAATAGCATTGACTAGTGAAAACTTCCAGAGACAGCCAGTACAAGGAGCACAAGTCCCCTGTAGTCCCTTTCATATAGAACAACTCACAGAGATCTAGAAGGACCATAACTCAGACACTGGGAAACACCAGACCTTCCCCCAGCACAATTAATGGAGAGGAAAGAATTACAATAGAAAAATGAGAGAAACTTAACCCCATCCCTTTCCTGTTGGTTTGGCAGTTAGCTAGTGCCTTGCTTGGGGTGATTGTGGTTCTAGACTCCAAGCCTTGGAATTTACCAAGTTTGATTGCATTAGGTCTACAGGGATTTGTAAGAAGTCAACTCCTCTGCAGGGAGGCCAGGGTTATGGGTTTAATTGGGTTCCGCCAAAAGATATGTTCAAGTCCTCACCCCTAGTACCTATAAATGTGAACTTAAAAAAAATAGGATCTTTGTAAATGTAATCGAGTTAAAATAAAGTTATATTGGATTAAGATGGGCCCTAATCCAATGACTGGTGCCCTTATAAGAAGAGAGACATTTAGATGCAGAGACAAAGATACACGGGGTAAGTCCATGTATACAGATGGAGGCTGAGGTTGGAGTGATGCATCTACAAGCTAACTAATACTAAGAACTGTCAACAACCACCAATAGCTGGAAAAGACAAGGAAGAATTCTTTCCTAGAAACTTAAGAGGGAGCACAGTCCAGCCAACAACTTTACTTTGGACTTCTAGCCTTCAGAACTGTCAGAGAACAAATTTCCCTTATTTTAAGCCACCCAGTTTGCGGTACTTTGTTACGGTAGATCTAAGACACTAACACAGTCAGCTGGCAGAGGATTCGTCTTGGACAGATTACCCCTACCTCTTAAGGCCAAGTATGTTTTAGTGCAGGAAAAAGTGAGACGGGGCGGGGTAGACGAGTTACCAGAGGCCAGTCTCTGTCATGGACAATGCTCTATGTCCTTCACTGCTACGCACACAGCTAGCCTACTTTCCCAATCTCCCCCGCAGTTATGTGGTTAGGTGATTGAGTTCTAGTCAAAGAAAAATGGGAGTAATGTTGCAAATTCCAGGCTTGGCAGCCCACAGGTGCCATGATTGTTTATGCTCTCTCTCGCCCTGTGCCTTGCAGCAGATGTCAACACCCTCCATGGCCTGGAGTGCAGCACAGTGAACATAGCAGAGCCTCTGTCAACTGGGACCCTTGAGTGATTGCAAGCAGCAGAGCCTCCCTGGGCATCCCACTGCTCACACTGAACTGACACAGAAGGGAGAAATAAACTTTACTGAGTTAGGCTCAATGGGACATGGTTCCTACAGCTCAGAAAAAAACAGTAGTTAGTTAGCATCTCTTCCCAACCCCATACGCAGTGACATGATATTGGTTTTTAATTATATTTTACTGATTACGTTATTACAGTTGTCCCATTCTCCCCCCTTCACTCCCTTCCACCCTTCACATCCCCTCCCACCCACATCCCCCCCTTTAGTTCATGTCCATGGATCACAAGTTCTTTAGCTTCTTCTTTTCCCACACTATTCATGCCCTCCCCCTGTCTATTTTCTACCCACCGTCTATGCTACTTATTCTCTGTACCTTTTCTCCCTCTCTCCTCTTCCCACTCCCCTGTTGCAAACCCTCCACATGATCTCCATTTCTGTTTTCCTGCTCCTGGTCTAGATGTTTGCTTAGTTTGCTTTTGTTTTAGGTGTGGTTGTTAATATCTGTGAGTTTGCTGTATTTTTACTGTCCTTTTTTTATCTTCTTTTTCTTAGATAAGTCCCTTTAACATTTCATATAATAAGGGCTTGGTGATGATGAACTCCTTTAACTTGACCTCATCTGAGAAGCATTTTGTCTTCCCTTCCATTTTAAATGACAGCTTCTCTGGATAGAGCAATCTTGGATGTAGGTCCTTGACTTTCATGACTTGGAATACTTCTTTCCAGCCCCCTCTTGCCTGTAAGGTCTCTTTTGAGAAATCAGCTGACAGTCTGATGGGAATGCCTTTGCAGGTGACTGTCCTCTTATCCCTTGCTGCTTCTAGAATTCTCTCTTTCATTTTAATCTTGGCTAATGGAATTATGATGTGCCTCGGTGTGTTCCTCCTTGGGTCCACCTTCTTTGGAACTCTCTGAGCTTCCTGGACTTCCTGGAAGTCTATTTCCTTTGCCAGATTGGGGAAGTTCTCCTTTATTATTTGTTCAAATAAGTTTTCCACTTATTGCTCTTCCTCTTCCTCTCTGGTACCCCTATAATATGGATGTTGGGATGTTTAAAGATGTCTTGGAGGTTCCTAAGCCTCTCCTCATTTTTTTGAATTCTTGTTTCTTCATTCTTTTGTTTGGTTGTTTCTTTCTTCCTTCTGGTCCACTCCATTGATTTGAGTGCCAGTTTTCCTACCATCACTATTGGTTCCCTGTGCATTTTTCTTCATTTCACCTATTGTAGCCTTCATTTGTTCATATAATTTGCTACCAAAATCAACCAATTCTGTGAGCTTTCTAATCACCAGCGCTTTAAGCTGTGCATCTGATAGGTTGGCTATCTCTTGGTTGCTTGGATAATATTGTTAACTTAAATTTTCACATCAGCCATGGTGGGAGTATTTGCTCCATAAAAACACCAAATGCTACAAATCAAGGCATTTTTCTCCTTTTTGTTTGGATAGTCAGTTGTTAAATATTTACTGCCATACCACTGGTTAACCCTCTGAGAATTGAAGGTATTTGTTATAGCAACTAGCATTAATCACACTTACTAATAAAAATCCAATAATTTTACTTCGGGCAGATGACTTTGATACCTAAAAATACAAAACTTAGTGAAATTTTAGAATCTTGGAACTAAAATAACTTAGAAATTACCTGGACCAATTCACTTATTTCACAAATATAAAAAGTGAGAATAGAAAATACTTTCCAGTAGAATCTAGATCTCCACGTGTAACAGGTAGTTGTAGATAGGTCTTCAGCAAAGGAACAATATAATTTGGTTTAAATGTTAAACTCACATTCAGAACACTGGTGGGGAGCATAGTGAACAGGACTGAAGTATAAGTGGGAGCCTGGTGAGGAGGCTACTGTACAAGCTGAAAGGAGAGGTGGTGGTGGCCCAGCCTTGGGTGGAAGAGTGGAGAAGGACAGAAGCAAACAAGTCTACAATATAATTTAAAGTCAGAATCAACAGTGATAGTCTTGGTTCCCTGCACTTGCTGCTGGAGAGTGAGTTTTGGGAGTTCAGGGACCATGTGGTGGGGCTCGACAAGCATTCTTATGCTCAGCATGAGTGCTACAATAATAAGAGATCAAAATTAAACCTACCAAGTAGCTAATATTTTTATTGCCTGCTATATTCCAGGCATTTTGCATAATTAGTTCTAACTCTTACAGAGACCAAAACGTAAGTATTAATATTTCCGTATTAGAGACTTGGTGAACCTCATTTGTTCAAGGTCACACAGCTAATAATGGTGGAGCTAAGATTCAACCCAGGTCCACTTAACTCCTAATTTTTTTTATACTAAGCAGCTCCCTCTTTAGAATGAGTTCTCATTTGACTCAAGACTAGAAGGGCACAAACCTTTCCAGTGTAGGTAAGGAAAGTTTACCAAGACACTATATCAAACAGTTGCAAAATAATGAGAGTAACATTGTTAAAACGAGCTTACAAATTCACGTTTACAAAGATGTCATTAATGTTTATAATTTCTTTTATGATAAAAGTGATAATACACATAAAGCATTCTATAAATTTGGGCTGTTATCACAATTTTTTCATTAAGAAAAAATAGAGAATGCTAACTAGAAAAATTGAGTACTCAAGATGTTTAGCAATTAACAAAATACCTTTCTTTCTTCTTTTCTTACTCCATTCAAAACATACACATCATCCAAAAAAATGTAACCGCCTAGGCAGTCTGCTGGGGCAGCTCCAGATTCATTAGCAGATGCACATGTATATACAGTAGCCTCTCACCCTGAAGTAATGAGCCATGTACCATCTCAATGTGCATGCAAACACATCTGTGACTATCCAACCTGGAACTGTCCAGTCCAGTTCTTACCCCATTTCTTAGCTATGATGCTGCTGTTTTCCTAGTTGAGCAAAGATGTAGCAGACAGACCGGCTTGGCACTGACTTTAAAATCCAAGATTCTTCAAACTTTGCAGTTTTCTTCCCTCTCCAAAGTTCTGAAAGCTACAGACTGCCCACCTTCTGTGTGTTCACACATAAGGTGTTTCAAATGTATACATCATTTGGCACAATAAAATCAGCCTGAGCTTCAGAAAACTGATGCCATATAATTTTTTGAGTGCTCACAATAGGCTAGGCACTCTTCTAAATGTATCGTTTTGAGTATTTTATTTAATTATCACAATAGTTCAACCCAGTGTACACCATTATTAACTTTCTTTTACAAAAGAAGAAACTGAGGATTAGACAGGTGGGTCACTTTTCCTAGGTTTCACACCTAATGTCAGATGGAGACAGGATTAGGGTCTTGTTGTTTAGCATCCAGAGCCTGAGCTTTCACGCCTTGCTCTCCTTCACAGCTTTAGGGCTTCAAGGGGTGCTAGGCAAACCAGCACATTCTTCAGCTTAAATCTTGCCCGGGCTCTCTGTATTGTTCTCTGCCACACGACCTCCTCTGCAGCCTGTTCATTCAGGCTCTAACAAGATGGTCTGTGGATGGATGACCTAACCCATAGTCCTCCTCTTCATGTGCGCCTGAAGAAGCTCCATGTGTTCCATCTCAGCTTCCTTCCTCCCTCCACCTCTCAGGACTACACCCATCTCTTTGCAGTGTCTAGAAGATTTCAGACCTCTTGAAGGCTAGAATTAGGTCTACGAAGTTGTTTTAGTACCGTTTCTACATTGCTACATAGAAGTAGGCTTTATCAGCTCTCCCTTTGCTAAATTTCTCTATATTTTTGGCTGAGACTTTTTCTTAGAAGGACAGCAGTGATATGCACTCCCCACCATGTTAATCATAAATGCATAATATTAGCATCAATCAACAAGTGTTTACTATAATCCATAGCAAACACTACTTTATAGAAACAGGCAGCATCTACAAAGAGAATAAAACACATGTAAAAACACAAAGTACACGTAAACAAAAAGTACACAGCATTGGAAAGCATAGCATAATCAGGTTTATTTTTAATAGTGACTTGAGATATTTGCATTCTATGCAATTTTTTGGAGAAATATATAATAAGCCAGCATTGTATTACCAATAAATTCAACAGAGTGAGGCTTAAGGTTGAGAAAAGAAAGCTGGAAAGAAAATGATCCAAGCCAATCATGATTGCTCTCCAGATCTTCTTCAAGTCCCACCATTTATCCAGGATGTCCTTCCAAATGTATAGCAGTCCTCACTTTTTACTTTGTTGGAGAAGATAATTGGATATAGTTTTGAGTTACCCTAAAATTTATTATTTATTTTAATCTCCAGTGTCTTTGAAGAGCATACAGGTAAAGGAGGATTTATATATAGTTACTCACAAAATACCTTTGATGATTCTTTTCAAATGAGAGACATTTTCTGAAATATCTTTCAAACCCAAACATGTCCCAGTTTCCCAAATTACCCAGGAATGATTCTTTTGTTGGTTCTTCCTTGATCATGCACATTAAAGGCAAAAAAGATAAAAAATGCTCTCAAGCATTGCATAGTGGATAATTATATTTTTAAAGTGCTTCAGTTGCATTATTTTAGCATCTGGGTAATTAAACTGAAGGACGATTCTCAATTAGCAGGTTTTCCTTTTGTCTCTTGGATGAAATATCTTCATGGATAGGCAAGTGTTTCCCCTCTTTGAGTAGCTATATTTGTGCCCATTCAACTGAGAGAAGTGTGGTGTGGGCTTTAATGAAGAAGTCCGCTCATGAGGTAGTGAAGTCCAGGGAAAACATTCGAGGTTGCCCATCAAACCCCGTGGAGCCCTGAAAAGTAATGACTCTTTCTGAGGAGAGACTGACAGCCAATAGCAAAGGTGTGAAATGAGAGATGAGATTTTCTTTGAAGCTTGTCTAGATTTAAATACTCTTCTAATCTGCCTCTCCCCACCCACTACTAGCTCTTCCCCACCTGTAGACACTGGCCTGGCCAGCCACCAGTGAGTGCTACTCCCCAAGAGCATCCCTGATGATTAAACGCCTGTGGTGAGCAGCGTCCCCAGAGTTGCTGTCACAGTTGACTGAAATTTCCTTGGTTTGTGTGGCAAAAATATTAAAGTTAAATTTCGATACTAACCAAATGATCCCCCATGATTATGGGAAACATAACATTACATTTTGATCAGCTTCTATCCTTTTGTTCAGATACCTGTGCTTTTTATTTGGAAATTATTGCACTCAAGATACAACTCTTCACTGATTGTTTCGAAGTGGCTTGAAGATATGGCTTGTAAGAAACGTTACAACATAGAGTTCAAAGAGTTATTTTCCCCAATCTTATCAATAACTAAACCAGTCATGATGCAGGGCAGATGATTTTATTGAAAAGTTTCTTGCACACACCTATAATATATTCTTTCTTGTTTTGGTAAAGGGGAAGTGGTGTTCAACATTCTTGTAGTTTGAGATGAATAATGCTGTGTGAAATCTGAAATAGAAAAAAATGAATCAGAAAATTATTCCATTTTGGCTTGTTTTCAGGATTGAGGCTTATAGCCCTCACTCTGTGAATGAGCACTGGGAGGTGGCTTATTACATTTTTTTTTCCAAAGGTTTCTGCATAGAATGCTAAGATCTCAAAACATTCTGCTAAAAAAAAGTCCTGTGGGAAAATAACTTTGAGAGATGTGAAGATTCACACAGAACTTTGCATATTAAAAATGAAAATTGAGAATTCCAATCTGTTTAACTGTGTTTAAGCTACCCTTTTCAAACTGATTTGAACCTAGGAAAAAAAATATGCATGTATATATTTTTCAAATTAATGATTAATCCCTTTGATTAATATTATCTTGAATTCTATTAAGCATGATATCCAGTATCAGAATGTGTTTCCTGAAAAAAAACAAATATTTTTGAAAAATAACACAATCTACATTCAATTATTAATGCTACCATACCAATTAGGTCTTCAAATTCTCTCCAACAGAACAAAAGAAAAGAGTTGAGGAGATGTGAGAGGTTGGGTGTAGGGTGAGATATACAGTCACCCTGATGAATTCTGAACAGAAGGAATTAGAGCCAGGTGCTGAGAGAGATGGGAGAAAATTGGCAGCAGTCAAAAATCTACTCCCTTCTACTCCCACATGAAGGAGCATCTGGGAAAAGAGAAACACAGACACGTTTTCCATTAGGCCTATCTGTACTCTACCTCTACCCACCTGGCCTACCTTCTGACATGGCTATCCTAATGCTTCCTCCTTATTTATTCAAAAAGAACTTGTTGAAGACCTATCATATTCTAGACATCACGTTTGGCCCTTGGATGCAAAAGCAAAGTAAGACAAGATCTCTTCACTTCAGTCCAGAAAGAAATACAATTAAAATCTATAACTCAACTGTAGCCCATGATTCCTAGAGTCCCCTCACCTTCTAGGAAATAAAATGCTACTAGGGTAACATTAATTTTTTAAAATTTCCCCCCTGCTTATGCCTTTGGCCCTACCAACTACTTTAAAACCACTAACTTTCTTTCTTCACTGTTAGAGTATTAATTTCTAACAAAAAAAAGACTGAAGATGATTTCTCCTAAGAATTGAACATAAACCTGTTGAATTATGTACTCAGATTAAAAGAACACTAAGTGCTATCCCCATAATTACAGGAGATCAAAGGGGACTAAGCAAATTGCTCAAGGATGCTGAATTTGTGTATTAATTCATCAATGTATTCATTTATCAAAAAATGATGTATGAAGTCCACTTTGTATAATCATGAACACTCTATGTTCTCAGTACCAAGGAGGACCACGAAGTTGCCTTCATCATTACCTGTCCTGAAGAGTCTTATAGTAGAGAATCGAAGGCAGATGGGCCAGGTCTGCTTAGTCATAAGCCAGTGTTCTTTTCACGAAACCAAATGTGCTTAATCTGAATTGTCAGCTCATATTTGTTTGGAGCACTCACATAATGTGTTAGAAACCATTTGAAAGTTTAATGTGGCTAGAATTACCTACCAGGCCAAACAGATAGGCAAAGGAATCTAAAAAGTAAATAGTCATAGTCTTGTTGTGTGGATTTGGGGCTCACCGCTAGTAAAAATTAGCAGACAGTCTATTATTGTGTCAAACACCTACTCTCTGCAATGCACCATGCAAGAGCCATGAGTAACTCCAAGAAGTATAACTATGAATTCACAAAATTAAACTTATGTTGGAGAGCTAAGAAAGTAAACATGGATATAAAAACATGTGAGCATACAAATGCCCTAGCCCATCCCTCAAAAGGCAGAGCAAAATCACAGGAACCTAAGGGAAGAAGAGACTTCTCAAGGGTTGGGCGGGGGGCTGGGGGGGGAGCTGGAGAGAGTGGTGGTGGGATTTAAGCTGAAACTTGAGAAATGAAGCCTATTTAAAGAAGAAATTACAGCATTTGAATTAGAATATTTGATCAGCCATTCTAAAGTTGTCATTATCAAAGTGATTTGCATATCTAAACTGTAAGGAGTTTTGAGAAAATCTTGGGACATTTTTCACAGCCCCTTTGGAAACCACAGCCACCATTGCCTCAGTTCTACAGGCAGCCAAGTGAATCCCCAGGAAAGCCATCGCTATTTGTTCCCTTTATCGATCAGGACTGATCATGTCAGGAATAAAAGCGCGATGACTTCTTGCTAGCTTCTTTGCAGTCTCCACAGAAAAGCTTGACCAGGTGTCCCAGCAAATAGCAGATGGGTGGTGAGAAAAAAAATAGGAGAGAGAATTCTGTCTCACTCTCTCACCATTTTTTGTTCAATGTTAGCATTTTTATCTCTAAAGAAACTTTTCCTTCCTTTAAGAGTGGCCTCAAAATTACTGCTAATTTTCTGCAAGTAAACCGTTCTTTGAAATACATCATATACCATTTTCTCCCCCACTCCCCACTTTCGTAATGCTGGCAATGCGTTGGCTGTGAACTTGTAAGTATAGTGGCTTTTGAATGCTGCAAGGTAAATGCAGAAAATGACAGCTTAAATGGAATCATTAAAGGAGATGCAGGTAATATCTGAATGCTACCAATCCTTCTTTGCAAAGCAATAAAGTCTTTATTTTCAGTTCTGATGCCTTGCACCTTTTCAGGCAAGCTGACAACCTATCATTTCTTACTTTCCCCCCCATTTCCAGCATGAACTCCGGGGCCTCATTTCTATCTTAAGTTACAACCTGTTGATTGGCGGAAAGGGAAGAAATGTATACAGTTCCACCCTACATGGTTATTTCCTGGCAGTGCAGCAGCTCTGTCAGCTTATTCAAAGACATTACATGTGAGAAAGTCACAACGAAATTGCCACCTGTCCATGTACTGGGTGAACTGCCAAGTGCAAGTTTCAGAGCAGTGCTGGGACGGACCCCGGAGACCGCATCCTGATTCTGAAGACTGACAAACCTGCATGCAAAAGAATCATAGAAACAGTTTGCATTTCCTTAAGTTTATATGACTCGGTTCAGCTTTCTTTGTGCTCTCCTGGTCTTTTTATGAAGAACAAAGTTTGATGTTTTCATCTCCACAAGGATAAAAACGTGATAGACTTTAATTTTTAGAAGTACAATAGAAGTAGATGATTGCAATGCTAGGCATTCAGAACATGGTATTTGGTTTTGGTTTTGTTTCTGGTTTGTTTGTTTGTTTTTACTTTATTTTACCAAACACTTACATACAGCACTATGTGCCAGGTATTTTCTAAATTCATTTCAAATATTAACACATTAATCCTTATAACAACTCCTGAAGTCACTACTATTATTATCTTTAATTTTATAAATGAAGGAACTGAGGCGGATAAAATAGTGGAGTTAGGACTCTGGCTCAGACCCTCTGTTTCCAGAGCCCACGCTCTCAGCACTTTCACTGTGTGTTTTTCAACACGATGGGAGGCATGCTACAAAAAAAAAAAAAAAAAAAGGGAAATAAACCCAGCTCTTGCCCTTTGATTTTGCACTGTGGACTTATTCCCTCACTCAACACATCACTGAACAAAATTTTATTGAACAATCACTACTGGCAAAAAGCTGCACTCAGTGTTTGGGACATCCAAAGAAACATAACAAATGCAATTGATCCTCATTATTTATGGATTTCATATCTGCAAATTCTCATAGTTGCCTACCCACCTGCGTCTCTCGACCGAGGTCAAATAAAAAGAGGCTTTGCCATCTTTTTATCATCATACAAAGATGAGCAGTGGGTGGAAACACAACTCTGGCACCTGTTACTGGAGTCGCCTCAGGAAAGTCATTTAACAATTCTGATATATTTCCCCTAGGGACGATGATTCAGTATTTGCTAATTCAGGGGTCTGGTAACTTTATAGAACATAAATACCCCAAATAAAAACAATCTACTATACATCTGCATTCAAGTAGCTCCCACCCTAAGTGAGAGGGAAAAGCAAAGATACTATAGAAGATCATTTAAATAAGTAGGAATATGTTCAGCATGTAAGAAAGGCAAGCTTTTAAAGGCTAAAACTGATATGCTGGAATGGTCAGTGAAGGTTTCCACAGAAGATGAAATTTAAGATCTGAAGCCACAAAAGCCCAGCCATAAAAACATCCTGGAAAGTCTCTCTGGCCTTGGTTTTATTCCATCTTCTTGTCTTGTATTAACAATGCAATCAGATCCCTTTTAGATGGTGTATGTTATTATACCATTGGCTAAACTAACTGAAGACTCAGTTACAGAAATTTTAAAATTTCTATCACATTTTTACGATGAAGCAAGTGTTGCCTTAAACTTTTAATTGGAATGACTTAGTTGTCAAAGAAGTGAAGCACCTGGGAACATCTGTTGGTAATTTGTAAAACTCACAGATGCATCGTAAGAAGCTTCATAAATAGGCAGATGCTACCTCTCCTCTTCAGGGCAGCTTGACTCTGGGCCTTTGTAACTGCAACACAGGGACCTGCAGGGAGAAGTGCTGCCTGTCCCCTGTCTATAAGAAGATGACCCAGAGACTTAGAAAAAAAATTACCCAGAGTCTTTAGAGAATCTGGAGACTGTAGGAAAGCCCCTAGTTCCTTTCCATTGTTTTCATAGGTTACAGCTACCATCAAAGGGTTGAAGTTGGAGAGTAGTCCTTTAAACTAAGTTCCTCACTTCTCTTACCTACTTAGCTAAGAGATTGTTGGAAGTGGAAAGAACAACAAATGTGTATTTTTTGTTAATCCTCACCTGAGGGTATGTTTATCAATTTGAGAGACAGAGAAAGGGAGAGAGAGAGAAATCTATGTGGAAGAGAAACATCAATTTTTCACCTCTCATACACTCCCAAACTAAGGATTGAACCCATGAACTAGGTATGGGCCCTGACTGGGAATTGAATATACAATCTTTCAGTGTGCAGAACAACACTCCAACCAACTGGGCCATCTGGCCAGGGCTAATGTACTCTTTTGATGTAAAAATATGTTATACAATATTCATGTGACCTTGTTGCTAGGTATGACCAGTCATAAAAGAGACATGTAGGAGAACTGCAGTGGGATCTCTAACCTATGAGACACCCCTTGGGATTTATAGACACATTGAACAGGCAGGATGTCCCAGGTAGAGAAGTAGATTGAGCAGGCCTGGAAGAATTAGCATGTTAGGGTCAAAGTAAGATGTAGCTAGTAAAAGCTTGAAACTGATAGGTGCTCTGTCCTGAGCTTGATAAAATTAGAAGTAACGTGAAGTGGGAATGAGTTTGTGAGTATAAGGTCTATGATGTTTGTAGGGTCCAATTTCAAAGGCTGGTGTAGTTACTGTACCAAGTTGAAAATTATTTGCAAAGCTATTTTAAGGTATCCCTTCCTTCTCTTGACCCTTCTAATCCACCCCAGATAGGAGATTAACTTCTAAGATATTAACTTCTCAGTCTATAATAATTTGTTACTCTTTATCTTTCTTGTTGAAACAAATGGACTACTTGGGTGTGATTATTTCACTAAAGAAAGGGTCAAAATATTGGGTTATAGTACTGATAATTCAAAGTATTCCTTAAATCACTTTGACCACAATGCCATGAATATTTGAAGTAAGAAATACATACACACACAGAAACACACACAACAAAAAAGAGAAAGAGTGCAAGATGGTGATGTATGTGTGCATAGAGGTCCTCTAACTAATTGTTTTAATTCTTTACTCAGTTGGCTAACAAAAATCTATTTTTTGCATAACTGATATTGAGTACATAAAATAAAATATGTGCATGGGAATATGGCCCTGACAGAGTAATCATAATGGAAAACGAGGTGATCTACGGGTAAAACAACACCATGTCCGGAACAACAAATCAGAGTCACGGTGCAATTACTGTTTGCAGAACATGCACTGAGGCCCATTCCCCAGCAGCCAACCGACAGCACGCATTATTATCTCCCCGCTCACTCAGTACCAGGTATTAGCATCATGTCTTACAACTCTGGAGACTAAACCAATTAAGGTACAATTTAAACAAGGCACTCATAAATATTGTACCAAGGTGGTATTGACACATTTAAATATGAAGGAAAAATAGAATAAGGCTTCTAAAAATAGGTAATCCATCTTAGGAGAAGAGGTTCCATGGAGCGACTTCAGCATTATGAATAAATATGCATAATCAAAGCAGTAGCCCAGCTCCCATCTCTCTCCTACTCATTTGATATACCTCTCCATGTCATATCCATTTTCATATAAACAACACAATAATATAACATCTGCATTGCTAAATAACACCACTATGTTCTAATTCCCTTGGAATGGCATGAATAAAATCTTTCTACTCCTGTTTATTAGAATTTATTGGTGACAATCCTTTGCAAAATAGCAGAAGGTATAATTATTTCTGGTACAACCCTAAGTTGGATATAGAAATTCAACAGGGTTTATTTTTGACTTCAAATGATCCATCACTTGATAACGCCGAGGGGAGGCAGCAGGGGGAGGGTGTGAGCCTCCATAACTTCCCTCTAAACTGCCGCCAGGGTACCCCACGCAGTTAATGTTATATACACACACTGGCAGCTCTATAATACAATTGTGCTTTTCTTTATCCATGTAGATCTTTGAATACAATGTTCTGTAGGGAGGAAGAAACAAAGTGTTTCAAGGTTTGGGCAGGAATTTTACTAAAACAAATATCTGGAAGTCTCTCTACCTCATCATGGGGCTCCTACCATTTGCTCCTACTATGTTCAATTGTATTTGTTCGGGACACTTGCTAGATTTGGGTGAGAATGATTTCACAGTCATGCAAAATGAAAAGTAATGCATCATTTCGGTAATTCCCTCACCTAAGCTGCTTATATATGCACAGTTCTCATCCTCAGAGGAAATAATCTATGTTAAAGGTATAGCATTTGATGTACACTGAGCTTGTCTCACTCATGAATGTGGTTATTCAGAAGGAGGAAGAAGTAAAGAGGGAAGTTGTTATTCTGGGCTTAATTCTGACCAATGAGAAAAATAAACTAATAATTTAGAAAGAGTACAGAAGAGAAAGTGATTATATCAGCCTAGAATTCATGACATTAAAAGAGAGGAGTACTTGGAGATGTGTATTTTGGGGGGAAATTTAATGTCAGGAAAAATGGAGATACAGTGCCCCGGTGAGTGTTTTTAAAAAGAATAAGGCTCACAAGAATTGGAAGTGTTTTTAAATTTCAATGTATTATGTCTTTGAAAATTATCTCGATTTTAAAAGTAGGCAAGAGGTAACATTCAAGAGCAATTTGTACCAGTAATGATGCCTCTGATGGGGGCAGATTACAAAGATGGAAGGAGGGACACATTTCAACTCCCTAAAAACTGAGCTATCAAAGAATAAAATGGGTTGTCTCAGAAAGTGTCAAGGGAAGAAAAGAGAAGTGGTCTATATTTCGCTAGGTTTCCTTCAACTTAAAGATACTGTTATTTAAGCTACGCAGAAACAGATTTTTATTCAACATTTCAAAAGTGCTTTTAGACAGTGCTGTACAACAACTTACATATTGGAATGGTACCTTGTAATTTACAAGGTTTTTGACATGGATTATCAGTTCTCACTATGCCCACGAGAGCTCAGCATCTAGATGGCAGACTGAGCCCTGCAGAGATCGGTCTGTGGTCCCAGGGCACCATGTCGGCAGGACCCAGACACAAGTACAACTGGAGACCCACGTACCTTGTACCTAAGTACTTAAAAGTTATACTTCAAGCAACAAACAGTTAAATATGTCCAAGCCTCTTACTTGGAAAGTGTATCTTCAAACCACAACATAAAAAAAGTCCTTTTTAGTGACTAAAAGTTGGCAAAATGTAAAATATGACTGAATTTAATTATTATTAATAATTACTATTATATGTCTGAATGTCCCATGAATTTAATTATTATTAATATTACTATTATAAGTCTGAATCACAATATTTAAAAACATATCCATAATTCATGTTATATATTCCACAAAATGTATTTTCTTGACTTCATCTAGTAAAATTACCATGTCATTACCAATGTTTTTACATAACTTGGATTCTATTGCACATAATGATTTAGAATTTTTAAATGTAATTGGATTCAAAGTAAATACATTTTAATACATTTTGATAAAATGCAAATTAATACAATGTAAAAAATTTAAAATATATACATATTTTCAAGTTTATTTTCTTCTAAATATCAAAAACTAAAAGTTATCATTTATAATTAGTGAATTAAATTTTGAAACATTATTTTATAAGCTGAACTATTTAATAATTTGAAAATATAATATTAAATATTGCAAAAATATTTAGTGTACTAATTTTCATCTCATTGTCAATATAAAGAATCAGTATCACTTTTCATATGTTAAATCTAGCTAAAACTATCTACATGCAAATTTGAAAAAAATATAAATTGTTTTATATTGCAGAAGTTTCCAGCCACCACAAAAATTTTTGAGTACCTCCAGAATCACAAAGTGGAACTTAACAGCAATACAAAATAGACCCCAATTGTATTACAGAAATTGATTATCCCCATACATTCTGAGAGAAAAGACTTAACATGCTAATTAATTTGTCTTTTATCTGAATGACATGCTTTCTCTGCTCCAATCCTTCCCATATTCTAAAGCACTGTCTGCCTCTGGCATCCAGTGTTCAACCTACAAGCCTTCATGGCACTCAAGAGTGCTCCGTGTATGAGGGCATAGGGAAAGAGATGAGAAGACTTTCCATGTGGCCTGAATAGTGTTAGTCATGAAAGCAGATGCTCAAAGTCATGGATCACGCTACTAGCACCAGACCCCCAAACAGAGGCACCCACTTTAAAGTTAATTTACTGCGTTGCATGTGTTTGTGATTTGCAGGTTGCTCTGAAACACATAGCCCCTCTTTCCCTGCCTAAGAGTGGTAGGATTTGGTTGAGCCAGAATTAATCTAAGCAAATGCCCTTTAAATGGACCACTGCAATACTCAGTGCTGGTGAGATCCCTGTGAATAAAGATACCAAAACAGAGATTTCATTTTTAAAATCTACACAAGCAGTGAAGTGATTTGTAATTTCGGTTGAACTATATGATGTTGAAGGTCCCCTGGAGTATTATAATCAAGGCGTAGTTAAAAAATGCTTTTATGTCATTATCAGAGTATATATGCTTATTTAACTCACATTGAAAGGTGATTTGGAGTAAAGTTCTATCAAGTAAATTTGGTGATCAGCTATAACCTAGCATAATGTCAAAATAAGGAAACCTAGTATTTTAAGAGACTCAGTGGAGCTCGTATATGAAGATGGGAAATTTTTCAATCAGAAGTCTGAATCAGGCCCTTTTTTGTGGAGACTCCTCTAATCTCCTATCCTTTCTCCATCTACAAGGAAATTCCTCTGAGATGAAAGTCGAGTTTCAAAGTGGGCTCATGTACTCACAGAAACCCTCGTTTACACAGATAAAATACAGTTCACTAAGGACTTGACTCATTAGAGCAGAAGTCAACATAGTCATTTTAGAAAGATTTTAAGGACCATTAGTTGAAACAAAAAAGTTTTAATACTCTTGTTTACCCCAAACGCATACCCCCCAAAAACCTTCTCTTCCCCAGGCCCTACCATGAACCAGAAAGTAGAAGAAGCAGCTGGACTCTGAGCCAGGCTGCCCGAGTTTGGATCCCAGCATGCACTACCCACAGCAGTGTGAGGCTGGGCAGGTTACTTCACTTCTCTGCTTCTTCATCTCCTGATCTTTAAAGTGGAGGCGATAGCAGTGCCAGGACAGCAGCACCACACAGATCCAGGGGTGTTGCTCACACTGTGTCTGTGCTAACGATGCCCTGGAGGAGCGTACCTGCTGCATAGGGCCGCATGAGGACTCTACCAGTTGATCCACTTAGACACCTAATAAACACTCAGTGAGTATAAATTATTGTCATGGTAGATTTGGTAAGACAATGGCCAAAAGGAGGAAGCAGAGAAGAGCAAGAAAAACAAAAACAGAGCCACTGTACTGATGGAATATCTAAAGAGAAGAAAATAAAGCTGCCAATTGCTTCTCTAATCTGATGAGTGTCAGTTGACATCAAGCATAGAATATGTGCTCCATCGTGAGTCATCCACATCTTCCTCTCGGAACACAGAAATGAAAACGACTAGGGAATCAGAGAGCCTCCTGCTCCAGTGAAAAATTAAATGACCAAATAGTGAAGCTTCTTCTTTAAAGCACAAGCACAGGAAGTGGCCCATCTGGAACTCTAGGACTTGGGGAGGTGAGTGTGACTGTGACAGCTAATGGGGAACGATTTATGATCAGAGCCCGTCGCCGGCATATTATTCACCAACCGCTGACAGGCCCAGCCCCTGACAGTGAAATGAGTGGGGATGATATCAGTCACTCTCTGTCAGTCCAGTTGCAAATCTTCTAGTCAGCAGCAGAAACCTAGAAGCAGAAACGGGAAAGGGAGAAGTCGACAGGTTCAGCCATGGCTGGGGGTGCCCCTGATAGGAGGTCAGAAGAGTGAAATGAAGACAGCAGTGTTAATTGAGCCAGCAGTGAATGCGCGAGTCAGGACTGCCCATGACCTGTGCCAGAGAATCTGAAGGGCACCACCAGGAGAAAAGCAAGGGCTGGTGTGTTCGAGAAAACCGGTTTCAAATCCCAGCTCTACTACTTAATAAATGGCCTTGGGCAAGCTACTTAATATCTCTAAGCCACCATTTACCCATCCATAAAATAAAGATAATAAAATCCCCCTCACAGGGAAGAGTTGTAGAGATTTATTAAGATAATGGATAAGACACGTCTGGTACGAAGTCTGGCAAATTGAAGATACGCTGTAAACCTTAATCCCTGTTCCAGGGGTTGCCCTAGGGGGCTCACAGCCAAGGGAGGTGGGGGTGGGGGAGATGCAATTAAATACAGGACAAAACAATGTGCTAGAGATGAGAACACGACCTCAGAAAGACACAGAGGGACCTCCCTAGCCCAGCCTGGAGAAGGCAGGAAGCAGCAGGGGAGAGGCTCAGGGAAGGCTCAGGAGAAGGTGTGGGCTAGAGAGCTGAAGACAGCCAGTAGGAAGGACAGACAGCATAAGGCAAATGACACAGGCCAAGACCTGAGAGCAAGAGAAATCATAGGAGCAGCTGTGCTGCATGTCTGAACTGCCTCAAATTCTGGAAGTCACAGCTCCAAATCTACCTTCCCTTCTTGCCTCGATTATCTGGCTGATTTTGTCTCTTGGCTATTCACTGTTTAACCCACTGTTAAGAAATAATACCTATCTTTCTGAGACAGGATAGTAAGAAACAAGGAAAAATTCCTTGGCAAGTAAAATAGGGAAACTGAGACAGACAGCTGAACACAATGGCTGAGTGCTTTACAACCAGATACAAAAGGTCACCTCCCTAAAGATAACATCTAGGCCCCAGTTGTATTTCAGCTCCAGACCCAGAAAAGCAGCAAAACCAAGTGAGCAACTCCAGGACCAACTGCCCTGCCACTGACCAATCAAAGGAGACCATAACTCTGACAGGGCACACCTAGAAAACTGATGAATATTCTGCTGAAACCCTTCTCTGAGACCTGCCCTAAAATTCCTTCCTGCAAGAAAGAGATAAAAATCTCAACACAAAGGACACAGACATGAGCTCTCCCTCCAGGGAATAGCTGGCACCATCTTCCTTTTTCTTCTTCCCCAGCTTCTTTCTTCACAGGAGCACATCTCCAAAACTCTAAGGCAAGGAGCAGCTGGCAGCTTGCCCCAGGCCAATCCCCTGAATCCATCCCTAAGTCCCTTTTTCTCTGACTTCCTGGTGAGCTAAGGCAGCCTAGCCTAGGCACTCCTGTTGCTTCTTCTATGCTAAATGTTTCTCACCGCTCTCAGCAGGCCCATTCTCTCCCTTGAGGACATATTAATAAAACTCTGAGTCATCCATTTTCATCTTGCTGATCTGTAATTCTTTCCTGCATCAGTGAGAAGAACTGAGCTTCCAGTAACATCTCTACCACTGGTAACGCAGTATTACAATGACATAAAAGCAAGATTAGGTTATATGACTATGTTCAAGGTCAGCATGCTGGGTGATTTGGCCAACGCTGAACGGGAAAACCTGCATGGTTGCAGCTCACTGCGCTGCTGCGCCTGAAGGGTCAGCACATAACTGCTGCCCTCCTGCCCCTACTCAAACAGTAAAAAAGTGAAATAAATAAATGCAAGTTGCTCGGCAAGTTAACCAGGAAAAGCCAGGTGTCCTTCTCAGTGCCCAACTTTTGGATGGAGTCTCCAGTGACTGCAGAGAAAACACTGAGTGTTAGTGCTTACTATAGAAAAAAAAAAAGAAAAGAAAAACCTCACCCAGACATCTTCCTATCATCCTTCCTAATTTCCAACAAGAGACACTTTCAACCTGATTGATGAGTCTGAGATATAAAGCCATTTTCATTTTTCTTACTAGCGATCAAGGTCGCTGTGTGTTACACATCAAAGCCCAAGTATAGAGGCAGCAAACCCAATTCCTGCCCCAGTGCTAACACCCAGGGTAGGGTCTATTCCGCTGTAGTCCATTCAGCCACCCTGAATTTTATTTGCCTTCCTAACTCTCTACATGGTTAATAAGCTAAGCAGATATATTCAGGGCCTCTGTCCTAGAAATGGCTCTTCCATCTTTCTCTAGCTTCCTTCATTGCATCTGCTACAATCAGAGCAAGGAAGGAACAGACTGGGAAACATTCTGGATCCAAAATCACCTTGGCAATTCTTGACTATTTGAGATTCAGAGAGGATGGAAGAAGCAAGGACTTCCCTGGTTCAAGTCATATTCAGCTTTTCTTAGAGCACTGTACTACAAATTAAAACATAGTAGTCCAGCTATGAGCAGATACTATTTTATCTTCCGTTTTTTACTGTGGTTAGTTGTGTACATCTGTCCCCTATAGTCATTCCCCAGGGAGGTGAGTTTAGAGAATAAATGAGGTATGGAAGCCTCATACTGAAATCCCTAACAGTGATAAGGACTGAAATTAGATGTTATAAAACACAAGACTAAAGTTAAGAATATAGAAACACAGAAAGCAAATATGTTATCTATTTAAAGAGATTAGCTGAAAATCAGAAAGAAGAGTGATTATAAACATTTTTTGTGATCAATAACAGGATATGTTGATTTTATGGATAGTCAGTATATGCATCTTAAAAATTTATAATATCTGGGAATATTTGAAGGTTATGTAGAAAATCAATCAATAATTGTTTGGGGAGGGCACCTGTTTTTAGACAACTGGGATATTGGAGAACACAGAAGTGGTGAACAAGAATGTTTGGACACTTCCTAAATGCAAAGTCCTAAATGTAAGTAATTCAAAAGAAAAGTCTCCACCTGGATGTAACATGGTTGGAAACAAGCTTATTTAGAAACAAGAGCATTTCCTTTGGAGTCAATAGACCCCAGTTCAAGTCAAAATGGCAATAGCCAAATGTCTCAAATTCTGCTGAACTTTAAATTTTCTCAACTTGGAAAAGGGATGAGACCCACCTTATGGGGCTATTATCAGAAGCAAAGAAGATAATCTATGCGAAGTTTCTAACACTACTTGGCTTATGACAGAAGTTCAAAACCATGAAATAGCTTCCCATTTTCTTCCCTAGGTAGATTAAATTTTACTCAGGAGGAAGTTGATGAATAATACAGTGTAGAACATGTCAAGGACCAAATAAGCAAAGCAGAGAAGTCAGAGCTGCAAAATTTTGAGAATGCCAGTCCATTCGGAGTGGTAAGGGAATGATTCTGCAGTATGGTGGAAATTGAACTAGAATTAAATCCGAGTAGGTGGCAAAACACTCACTCTTTGGTCCCAACTCCTTGTAAAAGGGGTAGTGACACAGTAGCAATTTGGAAGAGTTGACCCAATTTCAGACTGTTAGAAGAAGCAGGGAATTCAAATTATTTACCATGGCTTATGAGTTAAAGACAATCAAGGATGAAATGCCTGCCTGTTCTGTGTCCTGGCAGAGAGGGAAGAGGAAGAAGAGGGAAAGGAGAAAGAAGGAAGAAAGAGGAAAATGAAGAGCAGAAGTAAAAGAGGAGAGCAAGAGGAGAAAGATGGTCGGTGTCACGGACAACACTGCTGTCGTTTAGAAGAGTAAACGTGAAAGGGGCCCATTAAATCCAATAGTGTCATCATCGTATCACCAGATTGAGCTGCTCTGGGAAACATTGTTAAGATATATGAGCAGGGTGAGGCTAATTAACTAAACCTATATTATATAGCGCATGAAAAGTCCACAAAGCTTTAGTCATTTGAAAGGACACTATTGATCTTGACCAAGAATTTTTAAAAATGAATATTTCATGTTGAAAAAAATGTTAAATATAGTGTTAGTAGAAAATTTTGCTATAATTATCGCTCCATATGTTACTACCTTTAAGGGAAAATACATACATATACAGTGAGAATGATCCCCATTATGGGTTTTCAGATGCATTTTTTTAAGTGAACAGAGGAGCTTTATTAAATGATTGTTAATTGCAAGCCTTTCAGGGGAACAGCCCAGCACCACGGTAAACATGGAGAAGACCAGGGAAAGATGACCAGCTCTCCAGAACTACAGCTCATGGAGAGCTAGAGAGCTTCATGGATCGCTCATGCTAGAAGGGGCATCCAGAGGTTACTAGGTATGTTTCCCTTTTCTTAGGCTACTTCACTTGCTCTTTCATGAAAAAATAATGTTCTACATGCAAGGTAGAGTTAAAGACAGAATAAGTATTATTAGTAGGTGATAGAAGCAGGAGAGAAAAAAGCCCAACTTCATCTGTGTAGTCCATTCCTGCATCCCCAGTACTTAGGATAGCATCGGACACATGAGAAATACTCTGTAAATATTTGTGGCAGGAATGAATGCATCCCACACAGCTTGGGGTCTCTCTTCACTATTGTTCTTGGAGTCCTCCCAGGAAATTTAGGATTCAACCACCATCTCTGTGGACCAGAATTTTGGCCATAGAGTTTCTCAATTTCCTTCTTTACAGTCTAGATTTTCTAATATTTCTTCTGTAAAATGAGGATTTGTGTGTGTGATTACCACACACCCCAAAGGCCAGCTGAAAACTTAACAGCTTATCCTATTATGACTCACAGCCAATTTTAAATCAAAAGCCTGGCAGGATTTCCTGAAGAATAATTATCTTTGCAGTAAATACAATACAAATATCAAAGCTTTCTTAATAATTAATAATTTACCTCTTCCATTAAACCTTCCCTGAGAGCACCAGCCCACATGGATCTTTATTTCCTAAACTTCTATTGCAAACTTTATCTATAATGGCTAGGGAGTGACTTGGCTAATTAGTGTCCTGTAATTTTTCTAAATGTTTACAAAGATATAATTTTTCTAAATGTTTACAAATGTTTGATTCCCAAACACGCATGAAAGCTCTTGGAGAAGGACTGTACACTGTGACTCACTTAAGCCACACAAAATTATTTGTGTAGTTTTGACCAAGTATGTTATACTCATCTGGTTGTACATCATCAATATGTATATAATAAGACTTTTGAAGGTCTATCAGTCATACAGATGCTCCAATGCCACTTGTTGCTAAACACTGAAGAAGTACCTAGCCCACCTTCAGAGGGACCAACACACACAGACTTCTCCAACCTACTGAGAAGTGAGCGGAGTTCTAAAGGCCACGGCCAGAGGAGCTTGGGGAGGCGGAGTGAAAGTACAGAGAGGGTGTAGCATTCCCTCAGACCCAAGAGCAGGATCTACGAGTTCAGGTTGGGGCGAGATAAAGCAGAGCAGGAGGGCAAACAAGAGCCTATCATGAAAGAAATAAAAATAAGGTAAACCAAGTAGTTCTCTATAATTTGGAAAGATAAAGGCTTTAAAAAGGAGAGAAAACTCAAATCTCCCCTTAAAAGATAATTTGAAATGATATGCAATGTAAATTGGTAAACAAAATGTTATTTGATCTGGACTTTGTAAAAGAAAATTTAGAAAATCCAGTGAGCTCTCTGACAGATTTTTACCCATTTGAGTACTATTTGTTTGCGTACTAAGGAGAAACTTGCCAACATGATTTTAAATTGCACCATTTTAGTTGATAGATTCTTTTTTAAATTTTGAAATAATACTGCCTCCTGAGTCCTATTAGTCCCAGCTCTGTCTCCAGGGAAAATTAAGTACAAATCCACAAAGTAAGAATTGCTACGTACCTTGTGTAAGGAGGGCTCTCTTCGCCCCTCAGAAAGAACCTTAAGGAGGCACTTCTAAGGTGAACCAGAATAACCCCATCATTTGATTCCACCATGCAAGGCTTTCGACCTAGTAAGAATTTTTGTTCCAAGAAATAACTAAATATTTCTAAAAAATCAACAAAGTTAAATTGAAAAAGGCTTACACTGCACACAGCAAAATTAATAGAAAAATTGACTGAAAAATCCCATCACATTAATACATTCCAAAACTGCAAAAATTGACCCAGGAAAATTAGACTTAGTAGAAATAATCATTGCAAAGTCAAACTGACAGTGGTTGAAACTGCACTGTGGAAAAAAAAAAGTGTTGTCAACTAAAAATTGACAGAAAAATCTAATTTTCTTGCCCAAATTTTGATCTGGAGTATCTGATCCAGGAAAATTGGACCTGGTAGGAATAACTGCCATAAAGGAAAATTCAGACTGGCAGGGGCATTATTGCAAGAATTTTTATAGATGATTGATGAATCAAATCATTATTATAAATTTTATGCATGAAGAATTATTCTGAAGAAAACAACTTTAATTAAATAAAATAGAATTGGAAGAATAGTAAGTGGTTTAACTGCATTCTATAGAAAATTGAACAAGGTGTTAAATTGGCCCAAGTTCATTCTCAAAAGGCTTTTCCAATGAAAATTCATTTATTAGAATCCATCATTATTGGTATAATTCTGATTTATTAACACAAAGCTCAACTATCATCACTGTCTAGATGTTGGGGTCAAAATAGCACTGGGTTATTCACATTGTTCTCCAAAGAACAAACACGGAAAAGTCATATCCCTATAAATAGGCTTCTAACAAAGTTTAGACCAATAAGTGATAAATCCAACTTCCCCATTAAGGAAATAGTATGATCCTTCAAATCCAATTCTGGTTTATAAATAGAAGGTTATATTAATGGGGCATTAATATTGCTCCAGGGTGGCCTCTATAATGTTCTTGTATTTGAGTACCCCAGATTTAATAAAAAATTATTTATTATACATCTACTTGTGGCAGATCCTTTATTAAATGGTGAGACTAAGCCATGCAGGCTTGTCCCAGTCCTGGGACAGAAACTAAGAGAGCTCCCCCTAGGATCATCTGAACTCAGAGCTGTTCTTAACCAAGTTACACGGTGTGAGCTCCCTCCCACCAACTCTTTTCATGAGAATAAAAACCTGTGCAAATGAACATCAAGAATGTTGATAAGTGAGACTGTATTTGACAGACAACATTTGGGTCAAACCAGATATACTTAATATAGCAGTTAGTTCTATGTGTCAATTTGACTGGGCTAACGGATGCCCAGATGGCTAGTGAAATGTTACCTCTAGGTCTGTCTGTGAGGGTGTCTCCAGAAGAGATTCACATTTAAATGGGTAGACTGAGCAAGGTTGCAGTCACCTAAGTAGGTAGGTATCATTCAATCCTTTGAGGGCCTGAATAGCAACAAAAAGGCAGAGAAAATGAATATTTGCTCTCTGCTTGAATAGGGCCACCCATCTTTTTCTGCCCTTGGACAGCTGTACTCCTGGTTCTTAGGCATTTGGGCTCAGCCGGGACTTACACCATGGTCTCCCCTGGTCCTCAGGCCTTTAGGTTTAGGCTGGAACTGTCTCACCAGCTTTCCTGGCCTTCCTGCTTGCAGATGGCAGATCATGGGACTTCATAGGTTCCATAATCATGTGAGCCAATCCCTCATAAATCTATCTAGCTGTCTGTCTGTCTGTCTATCTACCTACCTACCTATCCACCTATCTATCTATGACACAGAAGGAAGTAATCATGTTCAGGACCCAGATCACCAACAGAAAAACAGACGTGTAAGGTTTCAGATCCCCAAATGATAGGACAGTGGACTATGAGTAGTGAAACCTGAGTGAGTGAGAGCCCGATCAGACTCTCAGTAGGAGCAGTTTAATCCAGAGCCTGGATACTCCCAGAGACCACATCACCTGGGTCAGACACTCTCAGCAGTCCTGGGCCATGCCTACACACTTTGACTACAGGGTACAGTGCAGGACAATGGAGACAAGCAGACACAAACAGCTTTCTAGTATCTCTCTAAGCCCCCCATGACAGTATAGTCTGGTCCAAGTACATTTTGAGGTCAATACCATAGAGGCAGAACCAGGGTCAGTTGGATAGACATCTATACCATGCTAGCAGGCAGCTAGCAGGCCTATGCTTGGAAGCAGTCTGTGATACAAAGTAAAAGAAAGAAATTATTCATCTCTCTTATGTATAGAGAGTTTTATGAGGAAGACTTCCAATTACCCCTCATTATTCATCCTCTCTTTGTTACATGGTAGTTGAATTATTGGCTGAGCAATTGATTATCCAGCTAGAAACACATTTCCCAGCCACATGGTTAAGTCCTGATCAATGGAATATTAGTTCAATTGATGCTGGCAAATTTGGATTGTACCCTTAAGAAAAGGATAAAGCCCTTTCCTATAGAAGTAATAAAAATATAGACAGCTAGCTTGAAATATGTGGGTGAAGAAGACATCTTATTAGGAGGGGAGGGGACAACAAAAAAATGTCATTGAGAAGTATAACTAGAAACACATTTCTCAACCATGTGGGCTTTTCACAAACATTCTGGGCCCCTTATAGCTTTGTGGGCATTCAAAAATTCCAGACCAGCTTGAACCTTCATGTGAGAGAGATATTGACATCTATATTCTTTGAATCAGTGTTATTTGGGACCCTATTAGAACTAAATTTCTATCAAAACCAATTGAACCACATGAATTTCTTAACAGCAATGGTTATATCTTAAAAAGGTTTTTGTGTAAAAAAGAATATAGTACAAGGTGTCCATACTGGCTCCATCTTGTCCATATGCCATCTGACAAAGGGTCCCAAATATAGCTTTAGAATATAATGAACTTTATTGTTTGTGCAATCTGCTTGAAATGGGCTGTATTAATTCATCAAACTTTCTGGTTGATGGAATCATTTTGCGCTGTATAGGGATTAAAAGTCTTCAGAAAAATAATGCAATTTAACCCATAGATTTTACTGGATATAATAACTTAATCTTTAACAAATCAGATAATACTTCACAGTCTTGTTATCACAGGGCTATGATTTTAAATACCAATAATTTTAAAAATTAGTAGGATTGTAATTAGTTAGGTTCTGATTTTTAACAATGAAAGAATGATGAAGAACAGAGTTTATCCTACAGTATGCATTTATTAAAATCACTAGTTTGCCAAGTACTTATTGAGCGCCTGCTGGATTCCATGTCTGCTTTTACCATTTAACTGTTATACAAACTTGTACATCCTATTGTCGTTTCTTTTGAACTTTTCATTTTTCTTTGAAAAAAATGAGGGAGTTATAGAGAAGTCTGGACTATAGCAATGCTAACTTTGAAAGGCTGGGATGCTAAGAGCAGGGCTGAGGCCACAGAGCCGTGGTTCCTGCCACTGCCTTCACTCCCTCTTCTCCTGTGGGCACTCGTTTGGAAGCCAAGTGTCTGCAGTCGGAGCTATTTGCCCAGCGGTAGCATCCTGTAACTGCTCCTTCGCAGCTCCTTTCATACATTGAACCGACAGCCTGGCCCATGCTGAGGCTTAACATGGGGCATCTGAGCCAGTAGCCCCGACTGGACATTACCTCCTTGTAATGTGTGCTTTTGGAAAGAAGAAACTTTTCAATTCCAAATTCCCTCCCTCTGTTAGAGAAATTGCTTGCTAATAATACTGCTGACTTCCAAACAAGGTCTTCCCAGGGTGCCCAGCCTCTTCCCCACATTCCAAAAGGCCAGAGGTCATTCTCTGCTCCGCTAAGGCTGTGTTCGTCTGGCCACAGTGAGAAGGCTAGGCAGGTTAATTAGATTCTTCAGGAGGGGTGAGAATCCTGTTGCTCAAGATGAAGCAGATCTGGGGGTGAGTTAGCCAGACTCCTGTGTTTACTTATGTTCAGAAATGAATGATGCACATATTGACATGCTGGTTCCATCCAAGTCAGAACTCTCCCTCCAAGAGCAGCCCTTTGGAGGGGCAGGGCAGTGTACCAGTTACATGATGTGACAGTGTAGCCTCAAGATCAATATCCCTGGAACAACAGTTACAAAGCTATAATTCATGAATGAACTCTTTCAAATAGTTATGGTTTTGCACATGCAGGGAAAACATTTTTGAGTTGAGATTATTTTTGATTATATGTATTCTAAGTTGCTAACATTAAAATTATTGATATTAACCAATTAAGGATACAAATATTTAATTTCTATTAAATTATTGTAATTTGCTGTAAGAAATGGTTCAGGGTAGTAAATAAAGATATGTAACACCTAAACAAAATAATTTATGGTTTTGGACATTATTATCTTTGGAATCCCAATCTGCCAATTATTAGCTAGAAAAATTTAGAGTAACTACTTAATTTATGAATCACTATCTCGTGTGGTTATCTTAATTATTGATTAAATGAATTATGGTATGTAAAAAGCTTCAAATGGTGTGTTAAGTATTACATATTGTTTTCATTTTATTAATGTGAGATAACAATTTTCAAGTGCACGAGTACAAGAGGCAGTGTATGAAGCAGTGGAATTTGGAATAAGACAGCCCTGACCTGGAGTCTTATCTCAGGTACTTTCCACTGACGTGACTTATGTCACATTACTTAACCCTGCTGAGCCTTGATTGTTGGCCTGAAAATGTGGATATTAATGGCTATCTTAGCAAGCTGTTGGAAGTGCAGGTGAAACATCAGGCATGCAGTGTGTACTAAGAGAGCCTTAGCTGTAATTACCATTTAGCCTTCTACCTTCCCCTAGAAGAAGCCGTCTGGGCTTCACTGTAAAATGAGTGTGGCTTTTGAAGGTGGAACCCCCTTTCCTAGGATGCAAAGACAATGACATTCTTGAGAAGATGCTGCTCAAAATGACATCACATACAGCAAAATAGAGTTCTTGATTCTCTAACTGGAAACAATTGTAAGGATCCTAGAAGTAAATGGAGTTTAGCTCTTACTAGAGATTCTTTATGAATCAAGGGTCTATTGATGTCAAAAGAAAACTGAAAGGTTAACTCAGAACAGTGGGATGGGAGTAAAAATTAGGACATCCCACTTCTAGCACAAACCAGGTAAAAGGTAACCCAAACCTGGAGCATACGGTTGAAGAGCAGAGGTATGACTGCAATGTTAGTACCTTCCTTACTTGGATACCATATCTTTTTCCAGGTAGCTTCTGATAAAGAACTATATATTTTCACCCTGACTGGTGTGGCTCAGTGGATTTAGCACTGGCCTGCAAACCAAAGGGTCACCAGTTTGATTCCCAGTCAGGGCACATGTTTGGTTTGTGGGCCAGGGCCCCAGTAGGGGGCACCAAGAGGCAACACACATTGATGTTTCTCTCCTCTTTCTCTCTCCCTTTCTCTCTCTCCAAAAATAAACAAATAAAATATTTAAAAAAAGAACTACACATTCTAAACAAGAATGCTAATATCCCTAAACTTCAAAGATGTCAGCAAAAGCATTTCCCATTCTAACCATTAAATTTAATTTCCATGGAAAATAAAAATAGGCGTAAATGTCATGAACTCAGCTGTCCAAGGCATGAAGTTTTTAGACATGTAAGATGAAAGAAAACATGGACCAATAGGTACAAGCTTGAGGTCTTTTCTGATTATGTACTTTCCCACTTATATATAATGTATATGCATTAAAGACAAAGTGTGTGTATATATATATATATATATATATATATATATATATATATATATATATAAACAGAGCCATAAATAACATTGGAATACTATATAGAAGAATATTGGGCTAAGAAAGATTTTCCTATGTAAAACTAAACCCAGAAAGCATAAAAGAGAACATTATAAGCTACTGCATCATACAACTTATAAACTTCCATAAGACCACTAAACACACAATGAGACAAGAAACATACTTGGATAACATCTAAAACAAAAAAATTAATATCTGTAATATATAAAAATTTCTTCCAATTTATAAAAGAGAAAAGTAATCCTATAATAGCCAAAATATATTAATAGACAATTTACAAAATAAGCATAAACTCAGAGGTAAATACTCAATTTATTTAGCAAGCAGGGAGGCACAAATTATAAACAACCACTAGAATCTATTTTGCACCTCATATATGCAAAAATCAGAAATATTTTCCTTGTACAAAAGTAGGGAAACAGGCCATCTATACACGGTGGGATCATTTCAAAAATCATTTAAGGAGGGCAGTTTTGCACCATCTGATATGTATACCTTTTGACCCAGAATTTCTGTTTCTAAGATGCAAATCTAGAGAAATACACAGGTGCTCAAAATTACATAAACAAAGATATTTATTGGCATATTTTTATACTAAGAAATAAAATGAGACCATATAAATGTCTACTAATATAACTTCCAGCCAAGATAAAGGTGTAGGTAGATACACTTCGCTTTCTCACACAACAAAAACAAGGATCACAAACAATTTAAAAACAAAAAAAATCAGAACTGCTAGAAAGTTGAACTGTATGGAAGTCTGACAAACAAGGGGTTAAAGAAGAGATATTCATCGAGACTTGCAGGAGGAGTAGAGGTAGGCAGCAGGGACAGAGAGGAAGCACAGCAAGGAGGGCAGAGATAGGCAGCAGGGGCAGAGAGGAAGACCAGGCAGTCCCACATTAGCATGCAGATAAACCAGGAGGAATAACTGGAGAGCAAAACAGACTGCCCAACCCAGGGTTCCAGCACCAGGAAAAGAAAGTTTCAAAAACCTCTGCCTGTAAAAATCTGTGAGGGTTGCAGCAGCTGGAGAAACATCCAGTCTCATAAGAGAGTTCGTTGGAGGGGCCTATAGGGCCCTTGAACATACACAAGCCCACTCACCTGGGAATTAGCACCAGAAGAGCACAGTTCACTTGTCAGTAGTGGGGGAAGTGACTGAAAGCAGGGCGAGAGCTGAGCAATCAGCATTGTCGTCTCTCTGACCTCTCCCCCACACACAGTGCCACAACATAGCAATGTGGGTTGCCCTGCCCAGGCAAACACCTAAGGTTTGCCCTTTACAATGTAACAGCTACAGTGAGACAAAGAAATATGGTCTAAATGAAAGGACAGATCAAAAATTGAGAAGAAGAACTAAGTGACAAGGAGATAGCCAACCTATCAGATACAAAGTTTGAAACACTGGTAATCAGGATGCTCATGAAATGACTAAGTGCAGACACAAAACAGTGGAAGAAATAAAGGCCATACAAAGTGAAATAAAGAAAAATATACAGGGAATCAACAGAGAAGGGAAGGAAACTAGGATGCAGATCAATGATTCGAAACAGAAGGAAGAAATAAACATTCAACCAAAACAGAATGAAGAAACAAGAATTCAAAAACATGAGGAGAGGCTGAGGAACCGCCAGGTCAACTTTAAACGTTCCAATATCAGAATCATATGAGTGCCAGAAGGAGAAGAGGAAGAGCAAGAAATTGAAAACTTATTTGACAAATAATGAAAGACAACTTTCCCAATCTGGTGAAGAAAGTAGATGTACAAGTCCCAGGAGCTCAGAGAATGCCAAAGAAATTGGATCCAAAGAGGAACACACTAACACACAGAATTAAATTACCCAAGATTACAGATAAGGAGAGAATCTTAAAAGCAGCAAGAGAAAAGGAGGTACTTGCAAGACTATCAGCTGATTTCTCAAAAGAAACCTCACAGGCAAGAAGTGGGTGAAAAGAAGTATTCAAAATCATGAAAAGTAAGGACCTACATCCAAGATTACTCTATCCAGCAAAGCTATCATCTAGAATGGAAGGGCACATAAAATGCTTCACAGACAAGATAAAGTTACAAGAGTTCATCAAGACCAAGCCCTTATTATATGAAGTGTTAAAGGGATTTATCTAAGATAAAAAAGAAGAAGATCAAAATTATGAACAGTAAAAGGACAACTCACAACTATCAACAACTGAACCTAAAAACAAACTAAGCAAATAGCTAGAACAGGAACAGAATCACAGAAATGGAAATCACATGGAGGGTTATCTGCGAGGATAGGGAGGAGTGGGAATTGAAGAACAGGTATAGGTAATAAGAAGTATAATTGGTAGGTAGAAAATAGACAGGGGTGGTTAAGAATAGTATAGAAAATGGAGAAGCCAAAGAAGTTATATGTATGACCCATCGACATGAGGTGCAGTGAGGGGAATGCTGGAGGGAAAGGGAGTATAGGGCAGAAAGGGATAAAAGGAAAATAATGGGACAAGTGTAATAGTATAATTAATAAAATATAGTTTTAAATAATAAATAAATACATATCTACTAATAGACAGAAGGTGAAATAAGTTATAGTACATGTGTAACATAGAATACTATATAGGACTCCATGCTGATCTGGAAATAAACCTGAGCTTTTGTAGCAGTTTCTTTCCTAAATAAAGGTAAGAATATCTCTGATCCCACATTTTCTCACAATGGAACTTTGTCTTTCTTCCTACCTAGAAATGGGGCTATGTTCCCTCTCTACTAATTTGAGTGGACCCGTAACTATGCTGACTAACAGTGCATAGTGGAAGCAATGCTACCTCCAAGGCAAGGCCATAAACGAAGATGCAGCACACACGTGGCTCTCTCTCCTTCAGGCTATATTTACTCTGGAGGAAGCCACCACCATTCTGTGGGTGAGCCCAAACTATTCCATACGAAGAGACCAGCTGGAAAAGCCTACATTCAGAGGAACAAAGCCATGCTATTCTTTAGACATGTGAGGGATTAACATTCAGATGATTTCAGCTTCCAGCTCTCAAGTCCTCCAAGCCCCAAACACTGGGAAATAAAGACACACCTTCCACACTGTGTTCTTTCCAAATTTCTGACCCACCTATTCCATAAAAATAATAAATGGTTGTTTTCTGCCACTAAATTCTAGGCTAATTTACTATGGAGCCAAATAACTAGAACAGATATTTTACGTGGTTGACATCAAGTCTCATGACTATATATGTAGTATAATCCCATTCATGAAAAAATATTAATCCAAACTATAAATGAATGTATAATTGTAGAAATATATGTGTATTGCTATATATCTCCATGTGTTTATGTGTTTTTGTATAGCCATAAGTACACAGACAATTCTCTGGAAGCACTCATAATAAGTTGCAAATTGTTACCTCAAGAGATAAGAGAAAGGATAGGGGCAAGAAGGTAAGATAAACTTAAAACATTGCCTTACAGGCAAGAAGGGGCTGGAAAGAGGTATTCCAAGTCATCAAAGTCAAGGACCTACATCCAAGATCACTCTGTCCAGCGAAGCTGTCATTTAGAATAGAAGGGAAGACAAAGTGCTTCTCAGATAAGGTCAAGTTAAAGGAGTTCTTTATCACCAAGCCCTTATTATATGAAATGTTAAAGGGACTTATCTAAGAAAAAGAAGATAAAAATAGGACAGTAAAAAGACAGCAAACTCACAGATATTAACAACCACACCTAAAACAAAAGCAAACTAAATAAACAGCTAGAACAGGAACAGAAACACAGAAATGGAGATCACATGGAGGGTTAGCAACAGGGGAGTGGGAGGAGGAGAGAGAGGGAAAAGGTACAGAGAATAAGTAGCATAGATGGTAGGTAGAAAATAGATAGGGGGAGGGCAAGAATAGTGTGGGAAATGTAGAAGCTAAAGAACTTATGACACATGGACATGAACTAAAGGGGGGAATGTGGGTGGGAGGGGGTGCAGGGTAGAGGGGAATGAAGGGGGGAATGGGACAACTGTAATAGCATAATCAATAAAATATATTTTAAAAAAGTAGAAAAAAACTGGGTTCTATAAGTTTCTATATTGTTCAAATTTTGTGCTAACAGCATATAATTTAAAGGAAAGAGGGAAGGAGGAAGGGGGAAAGCAGGAAAAGAGAAAGGACAAACAGTTTAGTCCAAAAATTGAAAAATCTAGTTAAATTCATGAATAAATAAAATTTAGATCAAAGTTAGGGGCAAAGGGGGAGATGACTAAAACTTACAGAGAATAGGAATCCTGACACTACCACTTATGAGCTATAGAAACATGAAAAGTCATTCAACCTTTTCTAAGCTACAAATTTCCTGACTATAAAATGAAGATAGCACTTTATTGTTTATAGGGTTGCTAAAAGGATAAAATAGGATGCAGTATTTAAAATTCCAAATATAATGCCTAAAATATACTATGTTTTCAATGAGTGGAAAAGTTCTCTTCGCTTTTCTGCTTGAAAAAAAATAGAAAAAAAGGGGGTGTTCAAGTGAGCAAAAGGGTAGAAGAGGTAATTCAAGTGGTAGAAACAATGTACAGATCAAGCTAAAGAAAACATGAGTGGTGTTTAAGGTGTAGGCAGAGTTTCATAAAGGAAAATATGAGCTAATCATATGCAAATATGTACATGTTATTGTAACTAATCCTTTGTTCCCTCGCAGCTCAGACATGTTCAACTGTCATACCTATTTGTGTCATGCAAGGTGTAATTGTTAGTGTTTCAGGGTATGAACACGTGGCTTTCTTGATTAAGGAAAAAATCAAATTTCTTTTCCCCTATGTACAAATCAGTATTTATGGCATCTTGGTTTCTGACAACCTAACAATAATTCAGCAAATTTCAAATCTAGGTGTTCTGAAAAAGCCAGAGTCCAAAGGGAGAAGAATGCACTTGAAAACCCATTAGAAACGTGAGCTGTGTCCTTTGAAGGCTCAGCTCCCCCACTCCCTGTTCTGCCCTGAGTGTAAGACCTTCTTCCAAAAGGTTGAATAAAAAGGGAAGATAGACTAATGATTAAAAAAAGTCAGTCACAGTCTTGCCCCCATAGCCCACCCATCATACTTTCAAATAAGCTGATCACTTAACAGTAGAGGTTATTTAGAACAAAGTAGAGCTCCAGAGTCCATTTATTTGAATGTATTTCCATTTCAATCACTGTTTCAGAAGTTGCCTCTCCTTCCCGTCACATAAGGTGAACAGATGTGATTTTTAAGGACTTCCTTCATGAACTTATGTTATGAAAAATATAGAGCTGTCTGGGTAGGGAATATTTTTACCCGATTTGGGGCATAAGATTCAAAAATTAGTTTTTTTCTGATCTGACTCTTGTGAGGGCATTGTATTTGAGTTGCCTTTCAATAAATAGCCTCAGTCATAGGCTGCTGGATGAGCTAGTTTTCCTCTCCTCTGTGCATAAATAGATTAAAGCTGTCTGCTCAAGTGAGGGAGCAAAGAATTTTTGAAATTTTTTATTTCATTTGACATAGTCATTTGTTTACAAAGGAATTCCTCTAACACAATTGGAACATCAATTAAAGTTCTTTTTCCAGCAAATGAGAAAGTATGGACATACCTGAAGAGAAACAACTACACAGTTTCTTGTGCAATAGGTATTCTTGTGATAGCCTTCCATCTCAAATAACGAGGCTAGAGCAGGGTTGGTGTCTGCCCTAAGGTTAAACATGGATAGAGACATTGTACATTATGAACATTTAGACATTCATTCATTATTTCTCATGTATTATGAAAACATCAATAGCAACATTGAAAAGCAAGCTACAAGAAGAAAAATGTACCATAAATATCAACCTTTTCTATGGCTCAGAAAGTACAATGACATTATCAACCATTGTCTCATTTTTGAGCATTTATTATCTTGTTATTCATTTGTATCATCCTGGACACCAAGAGAAGACAAGACTCCTACTTTCTCAATGAGAAGGTAAAACTGACACACACGTGCACACACACAAATATACACATACACACACATATATATATAAAATTATTCCAAATAAATGAAAAATAAATGGAGTACATTTATGGGGATAAGGGGTATATGGCAATTTTTTGTACCTTCCACTCAATTTTATTATAAACCTAAAACTTCTCTAAAAATAGTCTATTCACATAAGTAGATATGATGATATATAGATACATGATAGATAGATGATTTAAAAATGGGGAGGTAGAAGTTCATTTAGAATAAAAATAGGCAGAGAGTCATAGAAGGCTTCCTGGAAGAGGTGGACCTTGATTTGGAACTTGAGTGGGCAGAACAATTGGTATACACTTAGTGAAAGCAGAGCAATATAATGAGCGAAGGAGCCCAGAATGTTTAGAATTCATAGAAGCTATCCTCATACTACCAAAAAGAGCATATTGGAAAGTAGTTGGAAACAAGTTGAAAAGTGCATTAACTAGAAGGTAAAGTTCTTGTCTTAAAATTGTAACATCAATCATCTTACTAATTTATGTTATAACATGCCTACTCAATTAGGGTCAAAATGCAGGACTAATTAATAATGAGGTTGAAGCTCTCAGAGCCATGGCATGTGATTTCAGAAAATTTAGTAGGAGCCTTGAGCAACGTTCACCTTTAACATGAGGTGCTCCAGCCAGCCTGAAATACATCTAGTACAATACATTTGGAGACACTCAACAATCCAACTTCTCTTCAGTGGGACTAAAGAAATGAGGTCGTTTTTCAGAAAAAAAGAAATATTCTTCAAAAATTTTTCTTGGAGGAAGGAGTTCAAGGAGAGAGATGCCGGGAGCAATGGAAGCAAACAGAAAAAAAAAAAAATAACCATGTAATGTAATTTGAAGGATAGGAGGGAGGTTTATGCATTTAATTATGATAACACCCGTTTGTCAGAAAAGCTAAACTCAACAAGAAAGTCCTTAATCATTAAACACTGTCATCCCAGAAAAGTGCCTTCTCGAAACTGCCTGTTTGATAGATTCTGGATGACAAAAAGAGCCTGCAGACAGGAACCTGTCAGTCCAGCTGCATGGAATATCAGAGAAACCCCTCGAATACAGTGTGTGTGTATTTTCATTTTCCCTCTTGCTTCTCACCCTTTGTCCTTGAAACTTCTTTTCTCTTGTTCTCTCAAATAAATTGGCAGTGCCCAGTTTGCTCCATTGCACATTTTCCTCCCAATACCTTCTGCTTATTTCCCTGAAGGTTTTTGTCATCTTCACAGTCTGCTTCCAAGGGGGGGCTATGTTATTGAAAACCATTCTCAAGCTACAGTCTCTTTCCAGAATGCCCCTCCACCCCTGCCTGTATCTAGCCTCAGAATAGAAGCTTCTAAACTAGTGGCATAGGTTGAGAGGCAGTTAGAGGCCACCTGCCTGGCCCAGATACCTGCAGCCAGGACCTGCACCAATAAGGAGGTCAGGCTTTAATTGGTCTCTTGTTGATTCCTGCCATTTTTGCCCCTTTCACCAGCTAAGCAACATGGCAAGTAGTTCATCAGACAGGCACAGTTCTTTACCTCTGCATCCGCTCCTCTAAATCAGCAGCCTTTTCTTGTTCCCACCTGACTTCTCCCATAACACAGTCTTTAAAAATACCCTAGTGATTTAGCATTTAAATTGGGGGCGTTTATACCAATAACCAAGCTAAGCTATTGAGATGGGGTGGCAGTGTGTGGGAGGGAATCACAGGCAAATAGTGAAAAAGTCCCCAAAGGGAAGAAATAGTTCCATGTCGCCCAAGAGGGTATTAGTCAGAACAATGAAATGAGATTGAGAGAAAGTAAATATATGCCCTATTGCAAGGGAAGAGTTGCTAACCAAGAGTCAGTGAAACCATGGGGGAAGGATGGCTTCCATGGGGAAATGGCAAGAACTGCAGCAGCAGGTTCGTCGAAGAAAAACCCAACAAACTGCCTGAAATAAAGCAGAAGTAACATTCTACACAAAGGGCCCAATTTTGTCAGCACATGGTAATGGCAGATTTCCCAGTCTGGACATCTGTCATTCTCAGACTTTGATCAAGAGATAAACTGCTGTTCATTTTATGTACATTTGGTGAAGAATCCCTGAACCTAGGGTGGCTAGCTGTCATTCTCCTAAATACATTTCTGTGATAAAGTCTTGGTTTTTCACAGAATCATAGGTCTTTGCTGAGTCTTTGCCTTCTTTGAACTTGAATGCCATTGGACAGTTAATTGTATCTTGTCTTGCACCACCTTTGCATGACATATTGTTCACACTTATATTGTTCGTAATTTGTATTCCTTACCTCCCTAGTGCTCTAGTAAGTTTTTTGAGGATACAGGACCCTTTATTCCTCAGAACTTTTAGTATTGGATTTTCTACACGGTAGCCAATCATAAATATGCCCCAATCACAATCAGCAAAGGCTATTATAAATAGAAATGAGCATAAATCACTGCCCATGCACCATGTGTCAGAGAGAATGTGTACTAAGAAATTCATGTAATCTTCAGAACCATGTACTAGGTTTCATTGTCCTCACAGAAGACACTGGGGTTTAGAGAAATTTAAAAAATATATAAAACTTACCTAAATTCTCCCAGTTAGCAAGTGACAGAGTCAGAATTCCAATCCACATAATGCTGTTCCAGCTCCAAAGGTCAGAGAATCCAAACTGTATTATTTTATAACACACAATAATAGCTAACTTTTTTGAATGTTATGCAATACACATTGGGCTAAGTGCTTCCTGTATGTCAGCTAGCACATGACGCAAACACTATTACTATGTGAACTATAGCCATGTTACAGATGAGGAACCAACACTCAGACACATCAAAGAACAAGGCCAGACAGCTAGTACGGAGCAGGGCTGGGGTTTGCACCCAGTCTCAGTCCTGTGCCCGTGATCTTCACCATTCAGATGAAAGAACTAAAAATTCAAGAAGAAAATCTAGGTCCTCAGGCATCTGGCCCCATGCCATTTCATCACAACATAATTTGCTGATTCAATAATTGTTTAGAAGTGCTTTTCCTTTGAGTTCCATTTAATGTCTTTCCCTGCAAGCTTCAGCCAACCTCATCAAGATAGTATAACACTGTTTCTCTACCTTTTTGAATTCCAACATAGCAACACTGAAACTCAAGTTTCAGTCATTCATAGTGACCTTTGGTAAAGAAAAGAAGTAACACTATTGACAGCACACCCCTTACAGGAATTGGTGTTGAGCTGGAAGGAAGTTATTCTTGAAGTCTTGGGCAGGGTGTTTGCAGGTTCCTGTTACAAAATGAATCCATGGTTAAAAAACCTACAAAGCCTGTTTTTCAATGTTTCTTACCATTTGTTGACCTATATCATTCATTACTATTGACTTCTTACAGAAAAGAATTAAAATAATATACTATGGAAAGGATATCCACGGAGCAACAATGATCAAGTCACAATCTCCTCTGTCTTTCTTTGTGCCCATCAGAGTCTCAGCACAGTACTAAACACACAGGAAGTACTTGATCAATGAAAGTTTAATTAAACTGAACATTTCTGGTGTCTGGTCCTGACTCTACCACCAGCTGAGAAGCCACTTATGAAACTCAGTGGAGTTTCATAGTCCAGTGACAGGACTGGACTATGGGAAGACACTCTCTTCTTCCAGTTACACAAAGTCACATATCTGTTGGGTACTAGCATTGGCCATGCCTGAACAAGTAATATACTGGACACATACACTTTCTGACAATTTTTCTTCAATACACTATAGATGCAGAGATAAGTAAGATTCAGATTCACTTAACAGTGTCACTAAACTCACAGCTGCTTTTTGTGTAATTATGAGTTTTTTCATCAGAGAATACAACAATTACATAGAGACTCTGGGAAATTTTATGTCATTTTTAAGGGATTCTCATATAAAAAAATGTTGGGAAATATTAAATCAGAGGACTATTATGGTTCCATCATACTCGAAGCTTTTGTGATTCTTTGGCCTGGAGCTAGATGGATGACTAGACAATGCTTTTCAAAAGATGCTTGTTTTATTATCAGAAATTGCCTTTTGGTGGTGACAATTTCCATAATTTACCTTTAAAAAATTAGGAATGTTCATATTCCTATATCTAGATCTATGAATAATGTTTTCTAACATTTTCCGATTAGAAAGATAATTATTATCTTTAACTGAATTACCTTGCCTTCTTCAAGATAGCTAGGTCTTTGCAATGAGCTTTGCAAAGGTGGGTATAGATTTCTCAGTTCCATGTCTCATTATATCCCCCTGCACATTGTTTGCTCCAGCCACACAGACCACTGTTGCTGGTTTTTTCCCCTGAACTTGCCACACCTTCATACTCAAGCTGTTCATGCACCGCATGGGGTGTTGGGGGTTGTCCTTCCATCAATCCGCAGACCAATCTAACTGCTCTGGAGATTTTTTCACTTGCACCACCACTGTTAGCCATCACCTCCTACCACACAGTGGCTGTGTGCCTAGTCCAGGGCATCTCACGCCGCCTGTCCGTTGTTTGCACAGCTGTGCGCTCTTATGGCCTGGGAGTTACTTGAGGTAATTATGACTGTTCCTCACTTATCTCCCTTCTCCTAGACAACCTAGCTGAGGTGATCTCTAAGTGTTCATTTAACACCCTGAATGAATGAAATGATAGATGAAGTAACCGTAAAAGGTAAATAACTTTGATTATAAAAAACTACACTTGAATTCAAAAGTTTAAACTGGTTCCCAACTTGTACCTGACATGGTTTAAGATGAGTTTAAAAGAAAAAAATAAAATAAAATCTTACCCTCCTACTCCTAATTATCTGATGTTCTTTATACTTTATCAAAAGGCAACTGAAAGGAAATAAATTCTTTCTGCAGCATTTCCTGGCCCTGCTTCTATACTCTACAGAAAGAATTAATAAACCAACATTATTCCTGGAACTGGGTAGATACAAATTGATGCCTCTAGTACTCACACCAAGATGTGGTGGTAGGATAAGGCTCTGAGAGCATAAATTTTTGTTAGAGGGAGAAACTACATTAATTCTATCACCACATACAACAAACATAAAATTTAAAATATAATAATAATAAAGAGAAAATTACATTTCCTCTGTGGGGAATGAGCAACAACAAAAAGAAAAAAAATACATTTGTTCTTTTAAGCTATTTCTAAACCAAGGGGGAGAAATTAAAATATACGTGTAAGAATGAAGATGCTTGGTAAAACAAAAGATACGGCATTGACTTTGTTCTCACTGCAAAATTGTTTCTTCCCTAAACTGCCGAAGGATAGTATACCATTCAGCACAGGACCCAAGACACAGAGCAGACAACTGCTAACATGGACAGATTACTTCATCCTGGTCAGGTTCTGTGCTAAAGCTCTTTGCCTGCTTATAGTATTTTATCCTTACAATAGCCCCCTGAACTGTGAATTGAGTGCAGTACTGCTATTATCTCCATTTTTCAGATGAGGCTTAATAAGATTAAGGTATCCAAGACGACAGGGTTAGTAAGCAGTGAGACCGGGATTCAGACCCAGGCAGTCCAATTTCAAAGTCCTAATCACTCCCCATTCCTAAAACGGTTTAAGGTTAGGAAACCTGAGATTCAATGTCGGTTCTACATTTGAGCTAGATTCTGAACATGAGGCAGAATTTCAACAAACCTGGACTGAGAATAAGATTTTCCAATTTAGGAGACTAACAACATCAACAAAGATGTGAATATGAGAAAATAAGGTACCACCAGGGGAGAGCAGTGACCCAGAGAGAAGCAAGAGCAACAGCTATGGAAAGGTCAAGGCCGGTAAACAGGCCTACTGTGTGTTTTTGTACAGCTGGTGATTAAAGAGTGTTTTTTTACATTTTTTTAAAAAAATTGAAAATTTTTTTCCAAAAGAATATTTCATGGTCCGTGAAAATTATATGAAATGTATAAACTCATATGGAATTTCATTGTCCATTTATAAAGTTCTATTGGAACACAGCCATGCTCATTCTTTTCTTTTCTTTTCTTTTGTATTTTAATTGTTGTTCTTGTACAGTTTTCTGTATTTTGCTCTCATTCAAGCCCACCACCCCAGCCCTCCCCACCCCCTCCCATTTCCACCCCCACTAGTTTTTGTCCATGTGTCCTTTATACTTGTTGCTCCAAACCCTTCCCCTTTCCCCATGAAATTCCCTCCCCTCTCCCCCCCTGGTGACTATCAGCCCCTTCTCAATTTCAGTGTCTTTGGTTATATTATGCTTGTTTGTTTGTTCTGTTGATTAGGTTCCTGTTAAAGGCAAGATCATATGGTATTTGTCTTTCACCTCCTGGCTTATTTCACTTAGCATAATGCTCTCCAGTTCCATCCATGCTGTCGTGAAGGGTAGGAGCTCCTTCTTTCTCTCTGCTGCATAGAATTCCATTGTGTAAATGTACCACAGTTTCTTGATCCATTCATTTACTATGCTCATTCATTTTGTATTGTCTGCTGCTACTTTTGGAGAACTGAGTAGTTACAGCATAGACTGTGGGGCCCACAAAGCCTAAAATGTTCACTATTTGCCCTTTATTTCAAAAATAAAGCTTACTGACTTGTGATCTTGAGAACTAATAGAGGGATGTTTAGAAAGGTAGGTAAGTGACAGGCAGTCTTTAAAAACAGGGTTGATCATTCATAATTTGTTTTTTTAGTTTAAATTATTTTATTGTTGTTCAATTACAGTTGTCTGCATTTTCTCCCCACCCCTCCCCGCCACCCTGATCATTCATAATTTGAAACATACTAGCTCTAGAACTCTGAAAGATTTTGAGATGTAAAATTACATAATCAGGACCCTAGGATTTTAAGACTACAAAGAAGACATTCTCACATGCCTTATGTAATGAACATTTATTCAGTTCACAGAGAGAAGCAGAACAGCAAGGCAACTGGTTCAGTCAGGGTCCCCTGACTTCCAAGCTTCAAGAAAAGCAATTCATCTACTCCAGGACTCACCACAACCTCAGGGGAGCCACCAGATCTCTGGCTTATAGCATTCACTTCCCCAAGAGAGACTATCTGTTGGACAGATTTATTACAACCGAACATGGAGTGTGCCTTATTCCACAAAGTACAGCAGCTAGCCTCCTGCATTCCAGCCTATCCATCGTTGCACTTGGTTGAGGCCATTGGATGGACCAGACAATGGCGGGACATCAGGTTCTGTGTTCTGGAATACTAAGAGCAGAAGCTGCAGCAAAAACACAAGAACTGCTTGAGGGCACTTTCCTTTGAAGGGAGATGTGAAAGCAGTAGCCCCTAAGCACTGTAAGGATTCCTCCCCAGGGTGCGAGTGAAGAAGATGCCCAAGACCCAGGCTACCTCAAGCAACAGACCCACCTTGACCTCCACCTCAGTGTCTGTGCTCTGGTCACCCTGCTCTAGGCTTCACAGCTGCACCAAGTATCTTATTGACTCTAAGTATCCAAAGGAAGATTCAAGCTCCAGGTCTGAATTCTAATTTTGCACCTTAAAAGCCCAGTACACTTTATCTGCTGCTTTAACTACTTCTTTTCCCCAGAGCATCTGTGTCTTTTACTGCAATTATGTTGTTCTTTTCCAAAAGAAGGAAAGATGATGGAAGAAGGAAGGGAGGGATGGAGGGAGGGAGGGAGGTGGGGAGGGAACTGAGAGGAGATGCCCTTGAGAATGTGTTTCTCCATTAGTGATGACAAGTCAGTAGGCAGTCAGTCATTTATCCTCCTTAGAAGGTCTTTATGTGTGCCATACTTTCTTTGAATAAAAATAGCAAAAGATTATCTTTATAACAATGTAGTCCCTATAGTTTTCAAATCTGAGTTCTTCAAAGGTCTCTGTCCTTCTTTCTTGTGAATTATTTAAACTATTTAAACAGAACAGCCCAAAACGAGTTCTGTAGGAAACCTTACCAAAGGAGAGAAACTAAAGTGAAACTGCAGAAATAAACCAGGAGAGAACCTGAGTTCTAATTCTCACCCTATCATTCACTCACTAGCTGTCAGCTCCTGAGGAAACCAAAACCCTTTGGAGCTTCATATTGGTCAAACGTGAAATATGAAACCTAATACTTCTATGGCATACATCACAGCTGACTCCAGTGATCAAACGAAAAGGCAATACATGCCTTCAAGCTTCAGAAGTTGTTGAATATAGGATACGTATGAATAAAGAGTTATTATTGTGCAGAATAAACACTCCAGGGCTGCAGAAGAACAATGCCAGGACAGATTGATAAGGGGTTGTTTTGTGAATGACTTCGAATTTCCTCAGGATCTTGAAGAAAGAGAAAACATTACAGGCTGGAAGAATAGTGTGGCAAAAAACGCCAAAGCCTAAAAGTTCATAGTATGTTTAAGGAGCAATGAGAAACAGCAGGCCTGGAACTGACAAAGTGTGTCAGCAAAGTCAAGGGTGAAGAATATGGAAAGGGTGAGTTGATGCCCACACCGTTGGAGACCTAGAATGCCACAGTTAGAAGTTTGAAATTTATTCAGGAGACAAGGAACCATATTCTCAGACTAAGGACTTGACAATAGTCTGCAGGATAGATCAGAGATAGGATGGGGAGCAGACGGAACCTATTGGAAGATATTGTTTCCATTTATTGAGGGTTGAGATAAGGAGCTACATCAAGCTCTGGCTGTGTTGGCTACCCTGAAGGATGAGGATGTAAAGGGAGAGTGAAGAACCTCTTTTGAGATGCTGTCCTAGGAAATGATGAAGTCAGAAGAAGGAGCCAACCTGGGAGAAGAAATTAACTCACCGTCAGCCTCAGGTTTTGAGGCAATGGCCCCTGGGGCATGAAAGGATTCTAATATATCACACAGAAAAGGCTTTGAGAAAGAAAAATAACATGAATGGGCTTGAAGCCACAGACAAAGACAGGAGGCAACCATTTCCCCAGATTTTTCAATTGAGCAGGTTCTCCGAAACAGGCATGCGTGAGGCTTGCAGATCCAGCCAAAAGGGAGACAGCTCCCCAGGAGCCTGGATAATAAAGAAACACAGAACATTCAGATTAAGGTCCTTGATGGTTTAAGCCTGACCTTCTCCAGAGGTCTCCCACACAGAGAAAAACTGCAATTTAAGCCAAATGTTTTTGAACTAGGCAAGTGGAGATCCAAACACCAAGGAGGGCTGATTTATATTTAAATACCATATTTTTATTACTTTTCTGGAAATTTGACACCGACCCTCATTTGAAACTAGACAAAGCAGCATAATTTTTTTTTCAAAATGATTGACACTCAAAAGGTAATACACTTTAAATTCCTCCAATTAAAGCAAATTTAATTTTAAGTTTAATTAAAGGAAACTTTAATTAGAAAGAAGATTAAATTTTAATTAAATTTCTCTAAAATCTTCATACCGGCCTTTACAGCTAATATTTGTCAGAAACCAAATCCCTTCTTAATATTCTTAAATTCTATTCTAGCATTTTCCTTCGTATTAGAACAGCATCTCACCAGCTGTACCTGCCACTGTGAAAATTATTCCCATCTTAAAATACTGGAAATGCAACTGAGGAACCAAAGTCTCCCTGGGCAGAAAAGGGAAAACAACAGATTCTATTATTGATGAAATTTTTATTTTCAATCTCTTCCCCAGTCCTTTTGGAAGCAATTAGGTATGGTGGGCCTGCTGGGAGCAAGTTACACTGCATCCCCAGCATCAACAAATATTTATGGAGCACCTACTGTGTGCATGGCCCTGCACCAAATTCCCCCGACTAGCAGGGAAACGTTGTTAAAATACCAGGCAACCTGAGACAGAGCCTGGACCAGCCTGCCCACCTGGAATCTTGAGGCTTCTCCATTCCCAGAATCAGGAACAGAAAGTCTCCTGGTGACTGACTCGTCCAGGTGTTCTAACTGTCCCTCCCTGCTCATCCCCAACTCAGGGATGCCTGACATAGCTCCTAAGCAGGAAGGACTCTGGGTTTAGGTGTGTAAGTCTCAGATTCTGAACCCAAATTGCTGCTAGAGAGCTATATTATCTTTAGGTGCAACCTACACTCTCCATTTCCCTCATTTCTCTCTTGTCTGTAAAATGGGGTAATAAAACCTGGCATGCCTACTTCCCAAGGAAGTCACAGGGATCAAATGAAATAATGTAGCTAGAAAAGTTTCTGAAAACTGTGAAGTGCTACCTACTTTATGTATAACCACCTCCTACGGCCACATTGTGGGTCCTCATTCCATCCCTGCCAGGACCCTGCTCTGCTCTCTATTCACCCATAACCAACCTCAGCTCATGTGTCATCTCCTCCCCGAAGCCAGCCCTGAGCTAAGCCCCTGACAGGGAACATTCTCATCACATGTGTGCCCTGCCTTTGACTGCATTATATTTTCAGATACTGCTTATTCATGGACACTGATCTGGAACGGAGCCCTGCCTTTGCCTGCAGACACATAAACCAAGCCTCAAGCTCCCCTGAATAATAAGAGTGGTTAAAATAAAGTAAGGATGAAAAATGTTATTAAGAGAAAGTTACCTTGAGTTTGCTTGACAGAAGAAAATTCTTCTGCAGGAACCTAGGTCGAGTTTCCAACCACCATGAAAGGGGCTGAGCTGAGCTCGATACCTACTAGTCCATGTGTCAGTCACAGCCCCCATTTTCTGGAGTAGCTAACATGATCAAGGACCTAAGCTGCATGCTACAGAAAGATGCTCTCTGACTGTACTTACCTGTTATCACCCCCTAACAACCCAAGTCTCCCTGACCCCAGAGCACCTTTTGGCCCTGGACCTAAAACATCTATATCTTCCACTCACCTGGTCTTCAAAATTTCCACCAAGCTGAAGCTCATCCAAGAATCCTGTCAGACTCCCCACACCCTTCCTTCTAAATTCCTGCATCCCTAGCAATGAGGCAACATGCAGTGAAGCCTCTGAGGCAGGGCCTGGCTCTTTGCCTTGTACACCCTGGGTCTAGTCCTGTCAACTTCACCCGCCTGCAGCTTCTCCAAGGAAGGATCACTGGTTCCTGCTTCCTCTGTGTCCCCTGCAGCGCCCAGGGCCACTGCTGCAGACAGAGGGGGAAATCAAGAAATACTTTTTCATTCATTAACTGAATTTTAAAAGAGAGCAGAAGCCCTATCATAATTTGTTTTTTTAATTATATTTTATTGATTATGCTATTACAGTTGTCCCATTCCCCCCTTCATTACCCTCCACCCTGCACACCCCTCCCACCCACATTCCCCCCTTTAGTTCATGTCCATGTGTCATAAGTTCTTTAGCTTCTACATTTCCCACACTATTCTTGCCCTCCCCCTGTCTATTTTCTACCTACCATCTATGCTACTTGTTCTATGTACCTTGTCCCCCTCTCTCCTCTTCCCACTCCCCTATTGCTAACCCTCCATGTGATCTCCATTTCTGTGTTTCTGCTCC